>JAZARR010000158.1:0-260510 GCA_037389465.1 Baylisascaris procyonis | reverse complement strand
TTAGGCTTAGGCTTAGGCTTAGGCTTAGGCTTAGGCTTAGGCGCCCAGGCTTAGGCTTAGGCTTAGGCTTAGGCTTAGGGCTTAGGCTTAGGCTTAGGCTTAGGCTTAGGCTTAGGCTTAGGGTTGGGCTTAGGCTTAGGCTTAGGCTTAGCCCTAGGCTTAGGCTTAGGCTTAGGCTTAGGCTTAGGCTTAGGCAGGCTTAAGTTTAGGCTTAGGCTTAGGCCTAGGCTTAGCTTAGGCTTAGGCTTTTAGGCTTTAGGCTTAGGCTTAGGCTTAGGGCTTAGGCTTAGGCTTAGGCTTAGGCTTAGGCTTAGGCTTAGGCTTAGGCTTAGGCTTAGGCTTAGCTTAGGCTTAGGCTTAAGGCTTAGGCTTAAGCTTAGGCTTAAGGCTTAGAAGGCTTAGGCTTAGGCTTAGGCTTAGGCTTAGGGTTAGGCTTAGCTTAGGCTTAGGGCTTAGGGCTTAGGCTTAGGCTTAGGCTTAGGCTTAGGCTTAGGCTTAGGGCTTAGGCTTAGGCTTAGGCTTAGGCTTAGGCTTAGGCTTAAGGCTTAGGCTTAGGCTTAGGCTTAGGCTTAGGCTTAGGCTTAGGGTTAGGCTTAGGCTTAGGCTTAGGGCTTAGGCTTAGGCTTAGGCTTAGGCTTAGGCTTAGGCTTAGGCTTAGGCTTAGGGTTAGGCTTAGGCTTAGGCTTAGGCTTAGGCTTAGGCTTAGGCTTAGCTTAGGCTTAGGCCTTAGGCGCTTAGGGCTTAGGCTTAGGCTTTTAGGCTTAGGCTTAGGCTTAGGCTTAGGCTTAGGCTTAGGCTTAGGCTTAGGCTTAGATTAGGCCTTAGGCTTAGGCTTAGGCTTAGGCTTAGGCTTAGAAGGCTTAGGCCTTAGGCTTAGGCTTAGGCTTAGGCTTAGGCCTTAGGCTTAGGCTTAGGCTTAGGCTTAGGCTTAGGCTTAGGGATCAGGCTTAGGCTTAGGCTTATTAGGCTTAGGCTTAGGCTTAGGAAGGCTTAGGCTTAAAAGCCTTAGGCTTAGGCTTAAGGCTTGAGGCTTAGCTTAGGCTTAGGCTTAGGCTTAGGCTTAGGCTTAGGCTTAGGCTTAGGCTTAAGCTTAGGCTTAGGCTTAGGCTTACGCTTAGGCTTAGGCTTAGGCTTAGGCTAGGCTTAGGCTTTTAGGCTTAGGCCTTAGAAGCCTTAGGCTTAGGCTTAGGCTTAGAGGCTTAGGCTTAGGCAAAGGCTTAGAAGGCTTGGCTTAGGCTTAGGCTTAGGGGCTTAGGCTTAGGCTTAGGCTTAGGCTTAGGCTTAGGCTTAGGCTTAGGGCTTAGGCTTAGGCTTAGAGATTAGGCTTGGGCTTAGGCTTAGGCTTAGGCTTAGGCTTAGGCTTAGGCTTAGGCTTAGGCTTAGGCTTAGGCTTAGGCTTAGGCTTAGGCTTAGGCTTAGGCTTAGGCTTAAGCTTAGGGGCTTAGGCTTAGGCTTAGGCTTAGGCTTAGGCTTAGGCTTAGGCTTAGGCTTAGGCTTAGGCTTAGGCTTAGGCTTAGGCTTAGGCTTAGGCTTAGGCTTAGGCTTAGGGTTAGCCTTAGGCTTAGGCTTAGGCTTTAGGGCTTAGGCTTTAGGGCTTAGGCTTAGGCTTAGGCTTAAGGGTTAGGCTTAGGCTTAGGCCTAGGCTTAGGGGCTTAGGCTTAGGCTTAGGCTTAGGGGCTTAGGCTTAGGCTTAGGCTTAGGCCTTAGGCTTAGGCTTAGGCTTAAGGGTTAGGCCTTAGGCTTAGGCTTAGGCTTAGGCTTAGGGGCTTAGGCTTAGGCTTAGGCTTAGGCTTAGGCTTAGAGTTAGGCAGCCTTAGGCTTAGGCTTAGGCTTAGGCTTAAGCTTAGGCTTAGGCTGAGGCTTAGGCCTAGGCCTTAGGGCTTAGGCTTAGGCTTACGCTTAGGCTTTAGGAAGGCTTAGGCTTAGGCTTAGGCTTAGGCTTAGGCTTAGGGCTCAGGATTAGGCTTAGGGCTTAGAGGCTTAGGCTTAGGCTTAGGCTTAGGGAGCCTTAGGCTTAGGCTTAGGCTTAGGCCTTAGGCTTAGGCTTAGGCTTAGGCTTAGGCTTAGGCTTAGTTAGGCTTCCTTAGGCTTAGGCTTAGGCTTAGGGCTTAGGCTTAGGCTTAGGCTTAGGATTAGGCTTAGGCTTAGGCTTAGGCCTAGGCTTAGAGTCAGCCTTAGGGCTTAGGCTTAGGCTTAGGCTAAGGCTTAGGCTTAGGCTTAGCTTAGGCTTAGGCTGAGGCTTAGGCTTAGCCTTCGGCTTAGGCTTACGCTCACGCTTTTACAGGCTTAGGCTTAGGCTTAGGCTTAGGCTTAGGATTAGGCTTAGGCTTAGGCTTAGGGGCTTAGCTTAGGCTTTGGGTGAGGCTTAGGCTTAGGCTTAGGGCTTAGGGTTAGGCTTTGGCCTAGGCTCAGGCTTAAGCTTAGGCTTAGGCTTAGGCTTAGGCTTAGGCTTAGGCTTAGGCTTAGGCTTAGGCTTAGGCTTAGGCTTAGGCTTAGGCTTAGGCTTAGGCTTAGGCTTAGGCTTAGGCTTAAGCTTAGGCTTAGGCTTAGGCTTAGCTCAGGCTTAGGCTTAGGCTTAGGCTTAGGCTTAGGCTTAGGCTTAGGCTTAGGCTTTGGCTTAGGCTTAGGCTTAGGCTTAGGCTTAGGCTTAGCCTTAGGCTTAGGCTTAGGCTTAGGCTTAGGCTTAGGCTTAGGCTTAGGCTTAGGCTTAGGCTTAGGCTTAGGCTTAGGCTTAGGCTTAGGCTTAGGCTTGAGCTTAGGCTTAGGGCTTAGGCTTAGGCTTAGGCTTAGGCTTAGGCTTAGGCTTAGGCTTAGGCTTAGGCTTAGGGTTAGGCTTAGGCTTAGGCTTAGGCTTAGGCTTAGGCTTAGGGCTTAGGCTTAGGCTTAGGCTTAGGCTTAGGCTTAAGCTTAGGCTTAGGCTTAGGCTTAGGCTTAGGCTTAGGCTTAGGCTTAGGCTTAGGCTTAGGCTTAGGCTTAGGCTTAGGCTTAGGCTTAGGCTTAGGCTTAGGCTTAGGCTTAGGCTTAGGCTTAGGCTTAGGCTTAGGCTTAGGCTTAGGCTTAGGCTTAGGCTTAGGCTTAGGTTAGCCTTAGGCTTAGGCTTAGGCTTAGGGCTTAGGCTTAGGCTTAGGCTTAGGCTTAGGCTTACACTTAGGCTTAGGCTTAGGCTTAGGCTTAGGCTTAGGCTTAGGCTTAGGCTTAGGCTTAGGCTTAGGCTTAGGCTTAGGCTTACACTTAGGCTTAGGCTTAGGCTTAGGCTTAGGCTTAGGCTGGGTTAGGCTTAGGCTTAGGCTTAAGCTTAGGCTTAGGCTTAGGCTTAGGCTTAGGCTTACGCTAGGCTTATGCTTAGGTTAGGCTTAGGCTTAGGCTTAGGCTTAGGCTTAGGCTTAGGCTTAGGCTTAGCTTAGGCTTAGGCTTAGGCTTAGGCTTAGGCTTAGGCTTAGGCTTAGGCTTAGGCTTAGGCTTAGGCTTAAGCTTAGGCTTAGGCTTAGGCTTAGGCTTAGGCTTAGGCTTAAGCTTAGGCTTAGGCTTAGGCTTAGGCTTAGGCTTAGGCTTAGGCTTAGGCTTAGGCTTAGGCTTAGGCTTAGGCTTAGGCTTAGGCTTAAGCTTAGGCTTAGGCTTAGGCTTCAGCTTAGGCTTAGCAGGCTTAGGCTTAGGGTTAGGCTTAGGCTTAGGCTTAGGCTTAGGCTTAGGGCTTAGGCTTAGGCTTAGGCTTAGGCTTAGGCTTAGGCTTAGGCTTAGGCTTAGGCTTAGGCTTAGGCTTAGGCTTAGGCTTACGCTTAGGCTTAGGCTTAGGCTTAGGCTTAGGCTTAGGCTTAGGCTTAGGCTTAGGCTTAGGCTTAGGCTTAGGCTTAGGCTTAGGCTTAGGCTTAGGCTTAGGCTAGGCTTAGGCTTAGGCTTAGGCTTAGGCTTAGGCTTAGGTTAGCCTTAGGCTTAGGCTTAGGCTTAGGCTTAGGCTTAGGCTTGAGCTTAGGCTTAGGCTTAGGCTTAGGCTTAGGCTTAGGCTTAGGCTTAGGCTTAGGCTTAACTTAGGCTTAGGCTTAGGCTTAGGCTTAGGCTTAGGCTTAGGCTTAGGCTTAGGCTTAGCTTAGGCTTAGGCTTAGGCTTAGGCTTAGGCTTAGGCTTAGGCTTAGGCTTAGGCTTAGGCTTAGGCTTAGGCTTAGGTTAGGCTTAGGCTTAGGCTTAGGCTTAGGCTTAGGCTTAGGCTTAGGCTTAGGCTTAGGCTTAGGCTTAGGCTTAGGCTTAGGCTTAGGCTTAGGCTTAGGCTTAAGCTTAGGCTTAGGCTTAGGCTTAGGCTTAGGCTTAGGCTTAGGCTTAGGCTTAGGCTTAGGCTTAGGCTTAGGCTTAGGCTTAGGCTTAGGCTTAGGCTTAGGCTTAGGCTTAGGCTTAGGCTTAGGCTTAGGCTTAGGCTTAGGCTTAGGCTTAGGCTTAGGCTTAGGCTTAGGCTTAAGCTTAGGCTTAGGCTTAGGCTTGAGCTTAGGCTTAGGCTTAGGCTTAGGCTTAGGCTTAGGCTTAGGCTTAGGCTTAGGCTTAGGCTTAGGCTTAGGCTTAGGCTTAGGCTTAGGCTTAGGCTTAGGCTTAGGCTTAGGCTTAGGCTTAGGCTTAGGCTTAGGCTTAGGCTTAGGCTTAGGCTTAGGCTTAGGCTTAGGCTTAGGCTTAGGCTTAGGCTTAGGCTTAGGCTTAGGCTTAGGCTTAGGCTTAGGCTTAGGCTTAGGCTTAGGCTTAGGCTTAGGTTAGGCTTAGGCTTAGGCTTAGGCTTAGGCTTAGGCTTAGGCTTAGGCTTAGGCTTAGGCTTAGGCTTAGGCTTAGGCTTAGGCTTAGCAGCTTAGGCTTAGGCTTAGGCTTAGGCTTAGGCTTAGGCTTAGGCTTAGGCTTAGGCTTAGGCTTAGGCTTAGGCTTAGGCTTAGGCTTAGGCTTAGGCTTAGGCTTAGGCTTAGGCTTAGGCTTAGGCTTAGGGCTTAGGCTTAGGCTTAGGCTTAGGCTTAGGCTTAGGCTTAGGCTTAGGCTTAGGCTTAGGCTAAGGGTTAGCCTTAGGCTTAGGCTTAAGCTTAGGCTTAGGCTGAGGCTTAGGCTTAGGCTTACGCTCAGGCTTAGACTTAGGTTAGGCTTAGGCTTAGGCTTAGGATTAGGCTTAGGCTTAGGCTTAGGCTTAGGCTTAGGCTTTGGGTGAGGCTTAGGCTTAGGCTTAGGCTTAGGCTTAGGCTTTGGCTTAGGCTTAGGCTTAAGCTTAGGTTAGGCTTAGGCTTAGGCTTAGGCTTAGGCTTAAGGCTTAGGCTTAGGCTTAGGCTTAGCCTTAGGCTTAGGCTTAGGCTTAGGCTTAGGCTTAGGCTTAGGCTTAGGCTTAGGGGCTTAGGCTTAAGCTTAGGCTTAGGCTTGGGGCTTAGCTCAGGCTTTGTTTGAGGCTTAGGCTTAGGCTTAGGCTTAGGCTTAGGCTTAGGCTTAGGCTTAGGTCAGCCTTAGGCTTAGGCTAAGGCTTAGGCTTAAGCTTAGGCTTAGGCTGAGGCTTAGGCTTAGCCTTAGGCTTAGGCTTAGGCTTACACTTAGGTTAGGCTTAGGCTTAGGCTCAGGATTAGGCTTAGGCTTAGGCTTACGCTTAGGGCTTAGGCTTAGGGTTAGCCTTAGGCTTAGGCTTAGGCTAAGGGTTAGCCTTAGGCTTAGGCTTAGGCTTAGGCTTAGAGTCAGCCTTAGGCTTAGGCTTAGGCTTAGGCTAAGGTTTAGGCTTGAGCTTAGGCTTAGGCTGAGGCTTAGGCTTAGCCTTAGGCTTAGGCTTACGCTCACGCTTACACTTAGGTTAGGCTTAGGCTTAGGCTTAGGATTAGGCTTAGGCTTAGGCTTAGGGGCTTCAGCTTAGGCTTTGGGTGAGGCTTAGGCTTAGGCTTAGGGCTTAGGGTTAGGCTTTGGCCTAGGCTCAGGCTTAAGCTTAGGTTAGGCTTAGGCTTAGGCTTAGGCTTAAGCTTAGGCTTAGGCTTAGGCTTAGCCTTAGGCTTAGGCTTAGGCTTAGGCTTAGGCTTAGGCTTAGGGGCTTAGGCTTAAGCTTAGGCTTAGGCTTGGGGGCTTCAGCTCAGGCTTTGTTTGAGGCTTAGGCTTAGGGTTAGGCTTAGGGCTTAGGCTTAGGCTTTGGCTTAGGCTTAGGCTTAGTCTTAAAGTTAGCCTTAGGCTTAGGATTAGGCTTAGGCTTAGGCTTAGGCTTTGGCTTAGGCTTAGGCTTAGGCTTAAGCTTAGGCTTAGGCATAGGCTTGAGCTTAGGCTTAGGCTTGAGCTTAGGCTTAGGGCTTAGGCTTAGGCTTAGGCTTCGGCTTAGGCTTAGGCTTAGGCTTAGGCTTAGGCTTAGAGTTAGCCTTAGGCTTAGCCTTAGGCTTAGGCTTAGGCATAGGGCTTAGGCTTAGGCTTAGGCTTAGGCTTAGGCTTAGGCTTAAGCTTAGGCTTAGGCTTAGGCTGAGGCTTAGGCTTAGGCCTAGCCTTAGGCTTAGGCTTAGGCTTACGCTTACGCTTAGGTTAGGCTTAGGCTTAGGCTTAGGCTTAGGCATAGGCCTAGGCTTAGGGTTAGGCTTAGGGTTAGGCTTAGGCTTAGGCTTAGGCTTAGAGTTAGCCTTAGGCTTAGGCTTAGGCATAGGGCTTAGGCTTAGGCTTAGGCTTAGGATTAGGCTTAGAGTTAGCCTTAGGCTTAGGCTTAGGCATAGGGCTTAGGCTTAGGCTTAGGCTTAGGGCTTAGGCTTAGGCTTAGGATTAGGCTTAGAGTTAGCCTTAGGCTTAGGCTTAGGCATAGGGCTTAGGCTTAGGCTTAGGCTTAGGCTTAGGCTTAGGCTCAAGCTTAGGCTTAGGCTTAGGCTGAGGCTTAGGCTTAGGCTTAGCCTTAGGCTTAGGCTTAGGCTTACGCTTACGCTTACACTTAGGCTTAGGCTTAGGCTTAGGCTTAGGCTTAGGCTTAGGCTTAGGCTTAGGGTTAGCCTTAGGCTTAGGCTTAGGTTTAGGGCTTAGGCTTAGGCTTAGGCTAAGGGTTAGGCTTAGGCTAGGCTTAGGCTTAGGCTTAGGGCTTAGGCTTAGGGTTAGCCTTAGGCTTAGGCTTAGGCTAAGGGTTAGCCTTAGGCTTAGGCTTAGGCTTAGGGCTTAGGCTTAGGCTTAGGATTAGGCTTAGGCTTAGGCTTAGGCTTAGAGTCAGCCTTAGGCTTAGGCTAAGGCTTAGGCTTAAGCTTAGGCTTAGGCTGAGGCTTAGGCTTAGCCTTAGGCTTAGGCTTAGGCTTACGCTTACACTTAGGTTAGGCTTAGGCTTAGGCTCAGGATTAGGCTTAGGCTTAGGCTTAGGCTTAGGGCTTAGGCTTAGGGTTAGCCTTAGGCTTAGGCTTAGGCTAAGGGTTAGCCTTAGGCTTAGGCTTAAGCTTAGGCTTAGGCTGAGGCTTAGGCTTAGGCTTACGCTCACGCTTACACTTAGGTTAGGCTTAGGCTTAGGCTTAGGATTAGGCTTAGGCTTAGGCTTAGGGGCTTCAGCTTAGGCTTTGGGTGAGGCTTAGGCTTAGGGGCTTAGGCTTAGGCTTAGGCTTAAGCTTAGGGTTAGGCTTTGGCTTAGGCTTAGGCTTAAGCTTAGGCTTAGGCTTAGGCTTAGGCTTAGGCTTAGGCTTAAGCTTAGGCTTAGGCTTAGGCTTAGCCTTAGGCTTAGGCTTAGGCTTAGGCTTAGGCTTAGGCTTAGGCTTAGGCTTAGGGGCTTAGGCTTAAGCTTAGGCTTAGGCTTGGGGGCTTCAGCTCAGGCTTTGTTTGAGGCTTAGGCTTAGGGTTAGGCTTAGGCTTAGGCTTAGGCTTAGGCTTAGGCTTAGGCTTATTCTTAGAGTTAGCCTTAGGCTTAGGCATAGGCTTAGGATTAGGATTAGGCTTAGGCTTAGGCTTAGGCTTTGGCTTAGGCTTAGGCTTAGGCTTAGGCTTAAGCTTAGGCTTAGGCTTAGGCTTAGGCTTAGGCTTAGGGCTTAGGCTTAGGCTTAGGCTTAGGCTTAGGCTTACGCTTAGGCTTAGGCTTAGGCTTAGGCTTCGGCTTAGGCTTAGGCTTAGGCTTAGGCTTAGGCTTAGGGTTAGCCTTAGGCTTAGGCTTAGGCATAGGGCTTAGGCTTAGGCTTAGGCTTAGGCTTAGGCTTAGGCTTAGGCTTAGGCTTAGGTTTAGGGAGGCTTAGGCTTAGGCTTAGCCTTAGGCTTAGGCTTAGGCTTAGGCTTAGGCTTACGCTTAGGTTAGGCTTAGGCTTAGGCTTAGGCTTAGGCATAGGCCTAGGCTTGGGGTTAGGCTTAGGCTTAGGCTTAGGCTTAGGCTTAGGCTTAGGCTTAAGTTTAGGCTTAGGCTTAGGCTTAAGCTTAGGCTTATGCTTAGGCTTAGGGGCTTCAGAGTAGGCTTAGGCTTAGGGCTTAGGCTTAGGCTTAGGCTTAGGCTTAGGCTTAGGCTTAGGCTTAGGCTTAGGTTTAGGCTTAGGGCTTAGGCTTAGGCTTAGGCTTAGGCCTAGGCTTAGGCTTAGGCTTAAGCTTAGGCTTAGGCTTAGGCCCAGGCTTAGGCTTAGGCTTACACTTAGCCTTAAGTTTAGGCTTAGTCTCAGGCCTACGCTTAGTGGTTTAGGCTTAGGCTTAGGCTTAGGCTTGGGCTTAGGCTTAGGCTTAGGCTTAGGATTAGGCTTAGGCTTAGGCTTAGGCTTAGGTTTAGGCTTAGGCTTAGGCTTAGGCCTAGGCTTAGGCTTAGGCTTAAGCTTAGGCTTAGGCTTAGGCTGAGGCTTAGGCTTAGCCTTAGTCTTAGGCTTACGCTTACGCTTACACTTAGGTTAGGCTTAGGCTTAGGCTTAGCCTTAGGCTTAGGCTTGGGCTTAGGCCCAGGCTTAGGCTTAGGCTTAGGATCAGGAGCTTAGGATTAGGCTCATTATTGGGTTAGGCTTGGGCTTATGGCTTAGGCTTAGGCTTAGGCTTACACTTAGGCTTAGGCTTAGGCTTAGGCTAAAGGGCTTAGGCTTAGGCTTAGGCTTAGGCTTAGGCTTAGGCTTAGGCTTAGGCTTAGGCTTAGGCTTAGGCTTAGGCTTAGGCTTAGGCTTAGGTTTAGGGTTAGGGCTTAGGCTTAGGCTTAGGCTTAGGCTTAGGCCTAGGCTTGGGCTTAGGCTTAGGCTTAGGCTTAGGCTTAGGCCCAGGCTTAGGCTTAGGCTTAGGCTTAAGCTTAGGCTTAGGCTTGGGCTTAGGCTTAGGCTTAGGCTTACACTTAGGCTTAAGTTGAGGCTTAGGCTTAGGCCTACGCTTAGGGGTTTAGGCTTAGGCTTAAGCTTAGGATTAGGCTTAGGCTTAGGCTTAGGCTTAGGCTTAGGCTTAGGCTTAGGCATAGGCTTAGGCTGAGGCTTAGGCTTAGCCTTAGGCTTAGGCTTACGCTTAGGCTTACACTTAGGTTAGGCTTAGGCTTAGGCTTAGGCTTACACTTAGGCTTAAGCTTGAGGCTTAGGCTTAGGCTTACGCTTAGGGGTTTAGGCTTAGGCTTAGGCTTAGGATTGGGCTTAGGCTTAGGCTTAGGCTAAGGGTTAGGCTTAGGCTTAGGCTTAGGCTTAGGCTTAGGCTTAGGCTTAGGGTTAGCCTTAGGCTTAGGCTTAGGATAAGGCTTAGCCTTAGGCTTAGGCTTAGGCTTAGGCTTAGGCTTAGGCTTAGGATTAGGCTTAGGCTTAGGCTTAGGCTTAGGATTAGGCTTAGGCTTAGGCTTAGGCTTAGGCTTAGGCTTAAGCTTAGGCTTAGGCTGAGGTTTAGGCTTAGCCTTAGGCTTAGGGTTACGCTTACGCTTAGGCTTAGGTTAGGCTTAGGCTTAGGGTTAGCCTTAGGCTTAGGCTTAGGATAAGGGTCAGCCTTAGGCTTAGGCTTAGGCTTAGGCTTAGGCTTAGGCTTAGGATTAGGCTTAGGCTTAGGCTTAGGCTTAGGCTTAGGCTTAGGCTTAGGCTTAGGCTTAGGCTTAGGCTTAGGCTTAGGGTTAGGCTTAGGCTTAGGCTTAGGGTTAGGCTTAGGCTTAGGCTTAGGCTTAGGCTTAGGCTTACGCTTAGGCTTAGGCTTAAGCTTAGGCTTAGGCTAAGGCTTAGACTTAGGCTTAGGGTTAGGCTTAGGCTTAGGCTTAGGCTTAGGCTTAGGCTTAGGCTTAGGCTTAGGCTTAGGCTTAGGGCTTAGGCTTAGGCTTACGCTTAGGCTTAGGCTTAGGCTTTGGCTTAGGCTTAGGCTTAGGCTTAGGCTTAGGCTTAGGCTTAGGCTTGGAGTTAGCCTTAGGCTTAGGCTTAGGCTTAGGCTTAGGCTTGGGATTAGCCTTAGGCTTAGGCTTAGGCTTGGGCTTAGCCTTAGGCTTGGGCTTGGGCTTAGGCTTAGGCTTAGGCTTAGGATCAGGAGCTTAGGATTAGGCTTATTATTGGGTTAAGGCCTAGGGTTATGGTTCGCCTTAGGCTTAGGCTTAGGCTTACACTTAGGCTTAGGCTTACGCTTAGGCTTAGGCTTAGGGGTTTAGGCTGAGGGGCTTAGGCTTAGGGTTAGGCTTAGGCTTAGGCTTAGGCTTAGGCTTAGGCTTAGGCTTAGGCTTAGGGCTTAGGCTTAGGCTTAGGCTTAGGCTTAGGCTTAGGCTTAGGCTTAGGCTTAGGCTTAGGCTTAGGCTTAGGCTTAGGGTTAGCCTTAGGCTTAGGCTTAGGTTTAGGGCTTAGGCTTAGGCTTAGGCTAAGGGTTAGGATTAGGCCTAGGCTTAGGCTTAGGCTTAGGGCTTAGGCTTAGGGTTAGCCTTAGGCTTAGGCTTAGGCTAAGGGTTAGCCTTAGGCTTAGGCTTAGGCTTAGGCTTAGGATTAGGCTTAGGCTTAGGCTTAGGCTTAGGCTTAGAGTCAGCCTTAGGCTTAGGCTAAGGCTTAGGCTTAAGCTTAGGCTTAGGCTTAAGCTTAGGCTTAGGCTTAGGCTTAAGCTTAGGCTTAGGCTTAGGCTTAGGGGCTTCAGAGTAGGCTTAGGCTTAGGGCTTAGGCTTAGGCTTAGGCTTAGGCTTAGGCTTAGGCTTAGGCTTAGGCCTAGGCTTAGGCTTAGGCTTAGGATTAGGCTTAGGCTTAGGCTTAGGCTTAGGCTTAGAGTCAGCCTTAGGCTTAGGCTAAGGCTTAGGCTTCAGGCTTAGGCTTAGGCTTAAGCTTAGGCTTAGGCTTAGGCTTAAGCTTAGGCTTAGGCTTAGGCTTAGGGGCTTCAGAGTAGGCTTAGGCTGAGGGCTTAGGCTTAGGCTTAGGCTTAGGCTTAGGCTTAGGCTTAGGCTTAGGCTTAGGGCTTAGGTTTAGGCTTAGGGCTTAGGCTTAGGCTTAGGCTTAGGCTTAGGCCTAGGCTTAGGCTTAGGCTTAAGCTTAGGCTTAGGCTTAGGCCCAGGCTTAGGCTTACACTTAGGCTTAGGCTTAGGCTTAGGCTTAGGCTTAGGCTTGGGCTTAGGCTTAGGCTTAGGATTAGGCTTAGGCTTTGGCTTAGGGCTTAGGCTTAGGCTTAGGCCTAGGCTTAGGCTTAGGGCTTAGGCTTAGGCTTAGGCTTGGCTTAGGCTTAGGCTTAGGCTTAGGCTTAGGCCTAGGCTTAGGCTTAGGCTTAGGCTTAGGCTTAGGGGCTTCAGCTTAGGCTTAGGCTGAGGCTTAGGCTTAGGCTTAGGCTTAGGCTTAGGCTTAGGCTTAGGCTTAGGCTTGGCTTAAGCTTAGGCTTAGGCTTAGGCTTAGGCTTAGGCTTAGGATCAGGAGCTTAGGATTAGGCTTAGGCTTAGGCTTAGGCTTAGGCTTAGGCTTAGCCTCAGGCGTATGGCTGGGGCTTAGGCCCGGGCTCATGATTATCTTTGGCTTATGGCTCAGGCTTAGACCTAGCCTTAAGCTTAGGCTCACTTGTAAACTTAGGCTTATGTTAAGCCCTAGTTCTAAACCTAGGCTTATGCTTAGGTCGGGCTTAGTGCTTCGGTTTAGGCTTAGGGCTTAGGCTTAGGGCTTAAGGCTCAGGCTTAGGCTTAGGCTTAGGCTCAGGGTTAGGTTTAGGTGAGGTATCAAAAAAATTATCAAAACGGGATAATAAAAAACAAATAAACCACATCAACAATAGACAAAAATAGGTCAAAACAATCCGATGAAAAGAATTCGTAGAAGAGATAGTTATTATATTCTTATAACTCTTCAACACAATGAACTGAAAATAACAAACACAAACCCCAAACAAAAAAAACCCCCAAAATGAAACTACTGAACCAAAACAGGCAAAAAAGGCAACTTCTGAAAAGTCAAGAATCACATGTATTCTTTTCGTCCTTGTGGTATAATTCAGTTTACTTTTGTTTATGCTATGGTGGCCTGGTTGAGGAATTTTCTTGCTTTTATTACGGGGAAGTTTTCTATTTATATTACTGAGGCTGGTTATGGGTTTTTGAAGACTTTTAGTATGTTGTTTGTGGAGGGATCATAGATGCCCCCATAGTAAAAGTTGTTAATGAGGGCTCTCAATTACTACTCAACCTCCAAAGATAATTTAAAGACCTGCCAATACTCTTGCATTTTAAATACAACTTTACTCCTGCTCTTTTAATTTTTGTTTAGTCAGCTACTTATCTGATTTATTCACCAAATATAAAGATTGGGGCATTTCGTATAAATTTTGTTCCAGAATAATCGGCTAGACTTTGTGAACTTGGACTCTAATTGATGTTGTTTAGGGTTTTATTTTTTATCTTGTTTTTTAGTGTTAAATCAGAAACGAGTCCAAGTTTACAATGTCTAGCCGATTATTCTGGGACAAAATTTTTACAAACGACAAAATGCCAAGGTAAAAACTTATTGCCTAGTTAATGAATCTAAAACAGATAACATCATTGTAACGCTACCTAAAACCATGGTCAAATTTTAAATCCTTATAAGTAAAACTTAAAATAAGATAAAAACCTTTTCTTCGAAAGAGAAAAATGTAGAAACAATTGTACTATAATCTCTACGAAATAGAATTTTTGGGGTAAAATTCAGAATTCTTTTAGTATGTTTTTTTTTCATTATAATACTTGTATTTGCTATTTTTGATTTGGAAGTGGTAATGTTTTTGAGTGTTTCTTGGGCTTAGACTATTATAAGCTCAGGTTAAGCTTAGGCTTAATTCAAGACTTAGGCTTAAGTTAGTTCCAGACCTGGACTTAAGCTTAGGCTGAGGGTTAGGCTTTGGCTTATTCTTAGATTAGGCTTTGTCTTAGGGTAAGGTTAGGTTTGTGTTTGGCTTAGCCTTAGGCCCAGGCTTGGGGCTTAGGGCTCGCGTCTCTCTGCTTGGACTTAAGCTTGGGCTTACGTTTAAGCCTTAGGGCTTACGGCTTTTTGCTTGGACGCAGGCTTAGACTCACTCCTAGCCTTAGGTTTAAGGCTTAGGACTTAGGGCTTTTGCTTGGCCCTGGGCTTAGGATTGTTTAGGGTTGAGCTTAGGCTTTGTTGATTGCCTGATCAAGGGAAAATAGCGTGACAAGTCCAATAGATTATTTATAGCGAAGTTTAAAGGTGTTTCGTTTCCTCTTATCGGTTAAAATTGATGGATTATTTGGGGGAGTGGGGCGAGTCTGTGGCCAGTTCTTAGTCTTCCTCTAGGTCTCCTCCTCCTACCTTATTCCCCCCCCCCCCCGCAAAAAAGCAACAATTAGAAGTCATCACTTTCTCCAATTATATGTTTGAAAATTTATGTGAATAACAAAGAGTTAGGAGTTCGTATGATTCAACGAAAATCGAATCAAGAAGGCCGAAAAAATATTTCTGCCTCTAATGTCAGGCACTTAACTGTCACGCAACAACGGCACAGGCCAAGTATGAAAGGCTCCAAACAAAAAGCTCGTTGAAGAAGATTCTAGAAAGAGTAGCGGGAGCAGATCAAGTGGCTAAACAATCAATAAATTGATTACCCTGAGCTTATTGATCTGATCGCGATAGTTCTCACGCCCTCCGTAGAGAATTGCCGAGGTGATATTCGTTCTGTACCCGAATTTAAGTGCCTCCTTGTGTGTCTGCATGGCCAGCTCACGTGTTGGCGCCAAAATCAATGCCACCGGGAACATTGCACGCCGCCCGCTGTTCATCAATTGCGGCTCAAAACAGCACAAGATCGCACCAACAACGTCGATGGAGGCTCGTCCACACAAAATGGTACCTTCCAGAGATTCCCCCCTCCTTCCTTAAGATAGAAGAGGAAGGCAGCAAAAAAGTCAAACCAAACTTTAAAAGCAAGTCTCTTTACTTCAGACAGCAATGCCAGTCTCCCTCTCCATTCACTTCGCTCCTTGTTATCACACCGAATACGCTATTAATTCTTGCAATCAATCATGTCTCCTCTGACGTCTATGAGTAACCAATTCTTCTAGGTGCATCCCAACTTCTGCAAAATGTGCCAATGTTCCATGTACCCAGGTTGCACGAAACCACATGGCCAACTATATAGATATACATCATACATATATATATATATATATATATATATATATATATATATATATATATATATATATATATATATATATATATATATATATATATATATATATATATATATATTCGGGTGCCTTGCGAAAATACCCGTGCGGCCATATATATTTTATGAGAATGTTGTAAACTGCTGTGGTTTCATTTAAATAAAATGCATTGTGGGTTCCGATTTATCGGCCAACAAAGATCGAAGAGCCTCATTTACATAGTATAATTATCCCCTCATCATTAAAGCTACCAATCTGAAGACTAAACTTCACAGGCGGGTCACCTCGGTCGAAAATATTAACAGTTCGGTCAGTAACTCTAGACATGAACACTGACTGTTAGTAAACGTGAATCTACCACAAAACAAATAAAAGAGGAATTAATGACTCTTACAGGTCTGATAGCGCCAGGTCCATTGCGCAGAATTTGATTGATGAGTGGTATGAGGAATGCAGCCGTTTTGCCCGATCCAGTTTGTGCACACGACATCAAATCACGACGCTGCATCAGAGTTGGAATCGAGTACTTCTAAAATGTATCCTTGTGAAATTACATACCAAAACTGACTAAAGAGTTTTATTTAAATTCCATAAAACGAATGCGCATTCCCATGAGCGATTATCCATAGCATGGATTGAAATCAAATAACTAAAGAAGCACCTACAATCCATATAACTGATCTATCTCCAAAATCAGCAAAAAAGGTAACAAATTATACTCCAAGTTTTGCTATACCCAATGCTGCACAATTTTTTCCGCTAAATAAACAGGCAAACAACTACAAGCATTCCAACTGAAACTATTCCAATCAATTGCCATCTGAATCCAAGGTGAACGAAATGAAAGACCACAGAAAGCATTTCTCAAAGCATTTCGCCGACGCAAATTTTCGACGCATTCATATCAAACCCCGATGTTAATATTCTTCGCTAAAAAGTGAGCTATTTCCAACTTAGTGCATTCAATAATTCATCCACTTCGATAGCCCTAATATACGAAATTTCACACAGGAAACAAAACGTCAACGTTAGAATGAATCAAGTTATTAATTGATGAAGAAATAAAAACATCATTAAGTGAATAAAACAGTCAACCGACGTCACATCTTCCGCTTAAGGCAGCAAGGACAGTATGTTTCCTCTCTTGAATTTCTAAGTGCGCGTACGTAAAACCTTTTTTGCATTTTCTTCTCTCTCTCAGTTCTTCTTATCCCCTTCCCTCTTCATACCTCTTCCCCAGACTTCGTCTAATTCTGAAAATGAAGTGGGCTTCGTACCTCTTGCCTAAAAATTCAAAAGGATCTGCGGGACAGCTCATTTATACTCGCAGCAAAACTTTGAGAAGAGGGTCTCATGAGTGCATCTTTTTCGAGGCACATTAAAGGGAATTGGCGGTATCAAGTGCGGCAAAACACCGACAATGCTAATCAAATTTTAAGCTAGACGACACATACCCAGCCTTGTCTCCCAAGCCGTCCAAATTTTTGAGAATAGGCCGCTCTTCACCTTTGACAGTAACACCAATTACCTCACTCGAACTCATCACAGATGCCACCACAAACCAAAATCCCAATGTAAACGCAAAATCATTTGCGAAAAATTACCTGGACAGGTGTCGGTTTCGAATAGCCTGATTTGCGTATGTTCTCCTGGACCCACGGATGAAGAGCCAAATCGTCAAACTACAAACATTCAGGTTAAGAAAGAAATATACTGGGAAGATAGTATTATAAACAACACCATATTCCCCTTCCTAACGACTTTATTCTGGATTCGACCTACGTGGAGGCTACAGAAATAATCAACTCCCCTCTTTTCACTGGTCGCTTCAGAATTTACATGTCAATGTTCAAAAATCACAACCGCATATTACATACCTAGAGTTATTGTTTTGCGTTGCGAAATCACTGAAGGCAACAAAAATGAATGCCTCCTTCACTTCATCCTATTACACTCATAGTCAAATACCGTGCATTACCGGCCCCATCATCCCCTTATATATCACAAGCCCCAAACCACTGTCCGTGAGTTCGATCCTCTCAATATGGATGGTCCAGATCTCTAGTTCGGTAACCCTCAGCTTCCTGTTTCCCAATAACAACTGAACCTTTGCGAACACCATCACCTAACGCTACACATCCGGCACCTACTGATTTTCTATGCAACTTCATGTAGTCTCTCGTCTCTCTATATGTCCCGCAACAATAAATAGAATGATTACCGATACACAAGGAGGGGGCACATCACTGCCAGACGCCTCCACCGGGATCTCTTCATACTTGCCGAAATTAATCCCACTGTTGACACCGGAGAACAATTCCCTATAAAATAAACAAAATATATAAGCAACTCTACAACATATTTTAGGAAGGATATAAGCATCAGAAAATAGAATGATGCCAATAAATGAAGTAAGACGAGATGATATATTTCCCTTTATGATATCGAAACGACGAAAAATGAGAAACGAATCAATCTTAGCGCAGAAAAAGACGCGCCAAAGCAAAATATGGGGTTCAATCGACGCATCATTGGAAGCTACTCAATACATCGCATTGGTCTGCGCTCATTATCGATGCTTCAAAAATCCTCGCCTATTTCAAAAAACACACTTCTAGCTGCTTTAAACGACCGATGGTCACTTATGGTCACTTATGAACCCTGCCAGAGAAATAAACAGGCGAAACAATAAGCAGACGAAGGACGTAATATTATGAAAGAAAAAGATTCAGCAAACGATTTCAAGCTCAAAGAAATCATTAAACAATGTTGACGAATCGGCGTTCTCAAAACCTCAGGAAGCCATCTAATCAGAAGGCGTGCCATAAGAAAGTACATGAATATGGCATAATGCATAGCTCATAGCATTTATATTTCGGCAAACATTCACCGCTAACGTTTGCAGATCAATCCATGAAAATGACACAGCGGAACAAGCATGAATTGTTATTGCACCTAAGCTTATAAGCATTTTATTTAAAAATTCTTATCGACCACTATATGAACCTGGTATTTACCATCTAATATTTTTTAAATTTTTCCACTTAATACATATCAATTTTATCTTTCATTCCAGTTTCATTTAATATTCAGCACCATTTCCATCTTCAATCGGTAGCACAAGAGGTTTTGCAACGATAAAAAAATTTGGACAAGCGTAATAGCCAACTATCAAAACGAATGTTTGTACTCAACTGCCGATTCGAACCAATACTGACGAAAAAACGAAAGAACTTAAAAGTTTTTGATCATGCAGGCATGCATAAAACTCAAGTATTAAACGAGGCAACGAAATGCAACCGATCTACAACATATCTTACCAAACTTCCCTGGTAACTGCAGGCGGACGAAAGCTGTAATGGCTTCAACATTATTCGCTTAGACGTTACATTAATTTGACTATGAATGCCATCGCAAGCGCCAATACTTCTATCGCCTCCAAATGAGAAACCATTTCAATGGCCCCTCAACCGATTCGAGAGCAAGCATGACGGATAAGTGCATCATAATTAATCGGTGTGAATACAGACGTCAGATATGATGCATATCACCTGCATCCCCATCTAGAGATGTGATGCGTGCCACCTACATCTCCATCTAGAGATATGATGCATGTTACCTGCATCCGCATTTAAAGGTGTGCATGTGTAGAAAGGTAGTGCAAATCTTGAAGGGTTGTAATTAACGAAGCATGCGTTATGTGCAAATGTTTGGGAAAGTGACAAGGAGGAGCCGATACGAATAAAATATATCGCAAATCCGTTCCCTAACCAATTAGGTGCTAAACGAGCAAAAAATGAACAAAAATGTCCGCTTGACCAGTCGGATATACCAGTGTTCGGCCAAAATCAACTGACCAGCTATTATGTGCCTTGAAGAAAATGTAAACCCGCAATCTTCAGCTATTTCAGAGCTTACTCAATTGCGCAAAAGATATAAACTGGCAAAAAGCTTTGCGTTGAAGATCGCATTATGATTCACTAGACTGAAAGAATTCTGTTGCCGTAGATTTTTGGGTTTGCGAGTTCAAAGCATCCACGATACAAGGAATCGGCACCTGGGTGTATATAAATATTGGAATGCAATGAAATCACAAATTCGAAATCGCATAAGTATATAAAAAACCACTGTGTCCCCTTGTGAACCCTCCACGATCGAAATCGGCAACTGCAACATTCAACAACAACTCGAAAGGAATTTTTAAAGAAGCATTAATTTCAGCTCTCGTTTTAAATTGAACTCGTTATTTAAAACTCTAAGAATGGACTGAAAACGTTTTATTTGAATTTCAAGGAATACTGGAGCATACGCCACGGTCAACTCTGCTCTTCTTGTGAGATGCTTCATCAACAACAAAGAATTATTTCAATTGAGTGGATGTTTCTAATTTCGAAAAATACTTCAACTAATGCCTCTGAACGCTCCAAGACATCACGCATCCAAAATAGATAAGGAATAATAATAGACAAGGAATAATAATTGATAAACAAACGCACATAAACACATGACTAGGTTAAGAATGCAGACAAAAACTTTCAAATCGAATGAGAATGAAACCAGGCTTCCACAAAAAATTTCGAATCACCAAACTTGCTTTACAGATACTTCAAAGATGCAAGAAATCTCCTTGCCAATAGCCTGGCCGAAACCAACGCAATTTAAAAGAGAATATAAAAACTCGTTTCCCCTTCTCACGAAAGGTACATGTCAGAAGAGTGGGTGATATGCGCTTTTACAACCCGCCTGCCTGATGAGTCATTTTCAGAAATTACCAATAAGAAAAATGAAATATGCCGGCTATTCTAACTGTTCCACCAATCTCTTAACAAAAGAGCCGCCCTTCTATTAATTGATTGTTATAAAACGAGAATCCGGTCCGGTAGAAGGCACACAAATTTTTGCCTCTTTAAATCCCTTCCACCCTTTTCAATTTGATGGATAAATTGCGAAGTGTAGGAATGGCCGTCCATGATGCTAATTATACCTATTAAGTTCAATAACTTAATAGCTCCAGCTCAATAATAACTCCAGCTTCAGTAGTTCAGATACTGACAGAAGTGGGCAGACAGATACACGCAAACCATGTGCTTTTGCTATATAAATCTGCAAGATGCATAAAAATAAAACGAGATCAATCCCTTTGAGTTGACGTGGAAACAAAAGGACGGTATATATGCAAGTATAAGTGCAACCACCACCACGGATACCTGGAGAGAAGACACTGACAGAGGAGTGGAGG
The DNA here is from genome assembly GCA_037389465.1 of Baylisascaris procyonis. NCBI lineage: Eukaryota > Metazoa > Nematoda > Chromadorea > Rhabditida > Ascarididae > Baylisascaris > Baylisascaris procyonis. The sequence continues at coordinate 240,834 of JAZARR010000158.1, read as the reverse complement.
AGGAAGGGAAGGCGAGAGAGAAGAAAGACAGCGTAAGTGTGGCGGGGTTTCTACAACGAGTTTGATGCATGCGATGTCTACTTGAAGATATCATCGAGCCTCCCACTTAGGTATGCGTACCCTTTTAGAAACATCAATAAGGACTCGTAGTGATAATCTTACCTTTCCTTGTGCTCGTCTCGAGGTCCTTGTTGAGACCACGACCTTGTGGCTGCACCACCTGCACCCTCACTCCAATGATTCGTACTGAAAACAACTGCAGTAATTACTATCCAATTCACGCATACGCTACAAAGTTTTGAGCCCAGTCATATAATGAAAGCGGATTAAATACGATCGATCAAGTCTTACTCAAAATCAAGCTGAAATTGACAGCGTTAAACAAGATACAAGCGTGCATTTCTGAATCAATTAACTGAGCGTTCATCGTCTGCTCACGCACCCTGGATAAATCGCTCAGGATCAACCAGTGATTCAAATTCCTTTGCAGTGATCACAAATACGAGGTGGTGAAAGTGATATGCATTATGCCGCATTATGCTAGCATGACTTCACTCAGACTCAGATGAACTTGCCGGAAAGCACGACCGCTAGCAGAAACGATTCGGTAAAATCAGTATTTCAGAAAGAATGTAACACTCTCTTAGATAGGAAAAAGATATCATTCACATCAACACTTAGCACAAAACAAAGAATGCACTCACCTCAACTGACCTATCCATCTTTCTATGGCTCTTACCTCTCTTCTTCTGCACCTTCCCTCAACTGTTCCGCAGTACGGCAGTGTATATGTACGAAGGACCTACTCAAGATCGCTGTTTGAAGGCATACGATAGATTCCTTGTCTCAGAGATCACAAAAAGAATATTACATCCACAGTAGTGAACAACGGTTAGGCTTCACTCCATTCTGTTCGGAAATAAGGCTACAACAGTGATTCATACGTCTTCATTCCCTCACACAAAGGACAGAAGCAGGATCTTACATCATAATTTGCGCCCATTGCAAATCACGCGGGTTAAATATTCCCCGTCCCATCGCCGAGTTGACGGTGGAAATGTAACTTTTAAGCTAACTTCTTATGTAGTAGTCAACATACAGTTGCATCTCTATTCGTTTGCCTCCGGTGATCAGTCAAATACGTTTGTACCCTGTGCAACATGACTGGAAGGGAGGTCAAAGAAACTTCTGCGCCTGAGGTCAAAGCTGTAGAATTCGATCCGGAAGTCTTGTGATCCAATAAGCAACAATTCTTTAAAAAGGGCAAAAGTGAGGATAGAGTGGTTGCCTACAGGCTAATCACCTCACTGCGCTTCCATGCATATCACGGTTGCTTATTATACGAACCGATATTTGGTCTCAGACCATTACCCTTCCTCAAGCAATCACGCTTGCACCTATTCATATATTTACAACAAACCTGAATTATGAAATCAGCCTTTCATGTTCAGCAATTGTGCGATCTTTGGTCTCAGTGATACAGAAATCACACCTACCACTTGAGTGCGACAAACCACATGGCACACAGAGGATCCAGCACCCTCCCCATCACCAATTTCGACGAATTAACCTTTATGCGTAAGAAATAAAAACTGTCAACGAATATCAACATTTTTTGTCTCGCCTTGTTCAACAAAAAACTCAGCGCATAAACATCTATTTTTTTCCACTTACTTCAGTACTAAAAAAGTTTCCAGCATCTCTTATCCCTTTTCATTTTTTCAAAAGCTTACAAATCCAAAATTTTCATCGCCTTTGCTAGATTCGTGCTATAGCATGGATGCGTGGGTCATTGACGTTGAAATTGCATCGGTTACCTAGAAGGTTTAGATGATTTCGGCACACCTCACAAAGTAACTTCTGCCAAAAAACGCCCCACGAATCTCCTCTTTCAATATCCTCGTCACCCCAAGCCCACAGCCCCCCTCCCCACTTAGCCACATCGTTTAACCTTTGACTTCACGGAAATATTAAATGACTATCTGCGCCAAAGCTGCTTGCATAAATGATTCAAATATTTACTCTATAAGGAGAGAAACTTTAATGGATCAGTACATTCGGTCAGAAAATGAGTCGACTTTCACTGTCGCAAATAAGCTTTACAGTAAATCAGACAGCAGCCACAAATTCAGGCCAACGAGGAGACAGGGAAGGAGGCAAACCGATAATAAGAAATGCTTATAGATATTTCAGATATGTGTGTTCTGGAATCGACAAGCTCTCGGAGGCTCAAAGCTTAGTGATCGTCGCACGCTGTCAGTTTTTACCGAACATGCAGTCCACCCCTCTCTTCACTGCCCCCCCCCCCTCCGGACGAAATATTTCTGCAATCACAATATCAAATTACAAGTGCTTAGATATTTTAGTCGAAATATTTAGCAAATTCGATCTAAAAGTACAACATAAAATGTCCTACTTTCGTGGCGTACAGATGTTGGGAGCCTGGCGAAAACCATTCGGCTGAAAGCTGGTAGCGAGATCTATGGCGGTATTGCGATTCCATTGATCCCTGCAATAAGTGAGCCATATAAGCCTCTATGCTAATAATGTGATTGTTTCATCTTTCTTCCACTTCTTAATCACTAAAATCATGCACAACATAAAACTGACCTCATGCATAGAAAATATAATCTAATAAGGCATGAGGAAAATAAACGTAGACCTGAACATTTCCATGAATTCGCCGGCAATTCACAAAAACGGATCATGGTTATATCCGTCAAGTTCTTGGTAGCGATCACAAACACGAGTAGATTCAACCGCCAATTATATGAGGATGGTTAAAACCCTATCTACGGCAGGCTCCGATTGCAAGTTTTCAAAAGCCGGGCACGTGGCTGTGACTGGGTCCAACCTTGACCGCAAATTTTGCGAGCTGTATTAAATCTCGCAAATAAAAAACTTTAGGGAAATGATTACAGCATCACAAAAGATAACGAATGTCCTTTTTCTTGAAAAGAAGAAATCGAAATGCATCACACTCCCTCAAATCTGTTACACCTTCTATGTATAATTTGCATTTCGATCACGTTACTGATATTAGTACTTACATATTGCCCATATTCGGGCTAGAGTAGAAGCGATGCCCGTCCATGGCGAGAATTAAGTTGCTTTGAATAACTGTTACCGATAACAATATGAAGACGGTGCGACCCTCCACTGAAAAAAAAAAAAAAAAAATAGCCAGCATTTCATCTTATGAAAGCACGATCGCAATAATAACCTTTAAACAACGACGGCGATGACGAGTACTAAAAACGAATCAATAAACGTCAACATCCCTCCCCCCACCCCCAAAGGTCCAACCAAGTATCCCGTAACAGAATTGCGACAATATAGAAAACTCTAGAATAAAGAATGTCATAAAGAATGTCCCGTACAGAGCGAAGATATTCTTTTATTTTGCAGAAACTTTACCGCAAATATTCTGTAAAAACTGAAAGAAAGAATAGCTTGACTTCTTAGCATCGCGTTTCAGTGGTGGCGTAAATATATTCACCACAGACCAATTTATACATGTGAGTGAATTATGGTACTGGTAAATAAGTTATGGCAGCAAGTAAGTTTATGGTAGTTTATGATACTAACTACTGTAAGTAATGTACCAGTGGTGGCAGTACACTGCCATTACTGAAGGCAATCCTTAATGGAGTCCCAATTCGCATGTCTTTCCAAATAGTACTACTTCTAATACTAGCACCAGCGTTACATTTGTATCATCGAATCAACCTGAATTAAAGAATCACCACAGTCGACCACTTCATGGTCCTAATATTACTTGTATGGCAATACTATTATTACTAGTACCCGCTTTTATAAAATGTTACTATTAATTCAAACTCCACAGCATATTAGATAAGCCGTAGTAGCATCATAAATTAGTGGTGTTGGCGTCATTAAATATTACTACTTAATGGTCTATTTACATATTACTAGAGAAAACTATTACTTATTAAACATTTAAAGTTAGTATTAGTATTCCACCATAAAATATGAAATATTTGGAACGGAGGGTGAGGCAAATCACATCGCAGGTTTTGTTAAACATCGGAGACATGGATCTTCGGCGATCTCAAATCACCACTCTGATCAGCCGGTTGCAAAATTCAACTCATTGAAAGCAATCTTAATAAACAATTCCACACACCCCAACCACCAAACCTGGATCGACCGCTCTCAACAACCCAACAAACAGCAACTAATGGTAGAAACTCGTGATTCACTTCTAAAATCCCGTTAAAATGCCGCCCAAATTTGATCGACATGCACCGTTTTTTGTTCACTCAAATTTTTACTGAAGCGAATGGTTGTTGTACAACAACCGAACACTTTTTTGCCAAAATCATGGGAGGGGAATTTCCTTCTTCGACGATATTTTGAAATAAAAAATTCTTGAAGAAAAGCTGATTTATGGGGATGAAGTAGTGAGGGTGGCAAGACACCTCTCGTCAAGTCATATCACTCACAGCTTCGAAAACCTTGGAAACTTTTATAGCACATTGACCCATCTTTATAGCATATCTCGCTAATGTAGCAAATCAAACGGCAACGACTTTAAAAGCAATTTTCATTTCAAGATCAGCAAGCAACAATTGCAACACAAAATCGGATTCAAATGCAGCCCCCCCCCGGGTACATTTTGACAATCGAGTTCCGTACTCACATATCCTTCTTACCTCGCTACTCGTATGCAAATTTAATTCCGTGATATTTCATATACGGGTGCCAATCATACTTTATTCTCCGCTATGCTCCTTAGTTTTTATTCAGTTGGTGCATCGGCGACCTGCTGTTCTTTGCAAGCTTTTCCTAATCCTAAGATTCCCTTTTTTCGGATCCCCTCTTTCAGCTTTTACTCGACTACTCATGGAAATTTTTGAACACGACGAATTTCAGGGCGTTTAAACGAGTAGATACGGTATAGATCCTAAATTTGCATCTGAGTTTCCTCGAAGAAACATATCACTATTAAGTTCTGGGAAAATATATGGATTAGTGAAGAGCTTTAGTTGTATAACACAACAGTAAAAAACCGTAACAGGTATGACGACGAAGCTTGGCATGCATAACCAATGTTGAAGCCACGAAAGCAGTATCGGTTTATTTCATTGCTTTCTTCTTGAATGACCTCTTTCTTCCACAAAGCTTTTATGTTTATTAAATATTCGCACACCTTTCGCTTAAATCACTTCATCAAAACACCATCGCAATATGATGTGGCAACACGCTAGTCACCAAAAAACGCGGCTTGGAAACTTTGTTCTTTTCCTATTTTTTTTATTTTTTATTTTGGCCCGCGCATAACTCCGGTGCACACGTAAACGAATAAGGGCCGAAACGTGTACACCTCTCAGGTCTTTGTTCTTTTCTTAGGATATCCTCTTTACAAATACGATCTATTTTTACTATCTTCTTGTTCATTTTTATATTTTATTTTGCACTCATAGTTCTTAAATAATCTCATGTTTTTAATTAATGGTGCATTTAAATAATTTCTTAACGGGGTTTTCTCATTTCATTCTTTCTTTTAGCGAGATACGATTTCATTCCCATGAACCCAATTAACCTACACCTCCCAGCCTAAACCTTCTGAAATCACCTGTTGTAAAAGTCATCAATCTATTCGTCAACCCATCGGCGCATACGAAACACACTTAGATACAAGCCACAATGGTAGTGAAAGTTATCGATATCAGCATTCACGATTAGAACCTAAGTACAGTTAAAAATGAACGGTTACATTCATATACCTGTATGCACACTAATATACAATTACAATTACAGAAAAATATCTTTGGCATCATCACTGAATGATAACAGCATCTTGCTCTGAAACTCCAGAATCTGCATCTTCAAAATGTTCTTGCGGGAGAGTGGACCTTAGACGAAGAGCTTCCTCTAGACCATTACCCCATGCCGATGGAATGAATCTATGAGATGTGAAATTCCGTTCGGTTTTTGAACTTTCAGAGGAATTCTCCGCAACAACACCTAAGCGTCCCCCAGCAGACTGCTTATCTATACCTTCGGAATCTTCTACATCAGAGGTACTAGCACGTGGCAACGAATCCAATGCCTCACTTTCATCTGAATCTGCGATCTCGGGTAGAAGAGGATATGACGTTTCACCGGTCTTCTCAGTTTTCCCATAGAATCGTGCCAATGCAGCTTGTTCCCTTTTTCGCATTTCTCGTTTCCGCTCCTCCAAAGCGCTTTCTAGTTCATGCACCACTGAACGTGCCACTTCGTGCACCTCCTTTGAAACCTTAAAAATATCTCAATCAGATTTATTATTAATAACACACGTCCGTTCATTACTCACCCCCCCCCCTCTCCCTAACAGTAAATACTATGTCATGAAATCTACATCAAAACCAAATCTCCTCCTGATGACGATTGCCTCGGAATGGACTACAAACAACCCCATAACAACAGAGGCTTTTGCCTGGAACAACATTCGGTAGTCAAAAACCTCAGCAATATTTTTGAACTTTGAAGTGTGGGCCGCTGCGACGAAACAATAATTCAGTATACAAAAGTTGCTGAATCAACAAAAATATATCGCTGTAAAAGTTGGATGACATAAATGGTGTACAAAAAGAAGTTGCCGGGCATAAATAATTGAGTGTTCGTCACCTAATGAATGCAATTTTTGCATAAATACTGGATAAAATGCTCTCATACTAAAATTGCAATGAAATTTTGCCTGCGACCTTGCAGGTAATTGCAAGTAACATCGGGCACTGATAAATTTGCATGCTTCACGACTGGAAATATTGAACTGAGTTAATTTAAAAATTCGCTTAATTCATCCCATCACCCCTTAGAAATATTTGAATTTGTACACTATTTATAAGTATAAAAATAAGCTGTCCGGAAACAAATGAAAACATTTTATCAATGGCACATTTATGTAGCTGGGATTAGTGGAAGCGTGCATCCCACTTTCAACGTTTTCAGATGTTTTTTCCGTATAAAAGTCACCATCGGTGAAATTTGCGTTCGATCACTTAAAGCCTTCAAATCCTGAGAACTTAAAGTAATTTACTAAGAGCTACGAGCGTTTATTCCATAAATATGTCCAACTTCCTTCCCTTATTGGACCGAAAATTTATGAATGAGGTCAGTACAACCTGCACTTCTTTTCTCCTTAAATCAACAAAGCCCTTCATTTACATAATCTCGTTGAAGGGATCCTTGTACTTTATATATATATATATATATATATATATATATATATATATATATATATATATATATATATATATATATATATATATATATATATATATATCTGTAGTTAGGGAACACTAAATTAGTATGAATGTCTTCGTCTCATGAAATAATGTTGTTCAACAAGCCCTTTAATAAAATTATGAGACAAAACGATAGAACGGTAAAGAGTTAAATAGTCAGAATTTAACAGCGGAAAAATGCAGCGACTTGTTTACATTCTCCACTTTAAGACCTCTAGTTCCCTTCATTGCATTCCTTAATAAGATCTTTGCTGAGTTCTGTGTTAAACATATATTCATAAGACATACGGATTCCAAAAGACTGGAGGAAGAGCTGAGCGGTCTGACGTCTCGATGAGACGTTGCCTCGAACACCTTCAAAAACTGTCTTCAGGAAATGCATCAGAGCAACTGACAACACAAGAAAGGAACTTTCAAGATGAAAACTATCGATAAAACAACTAATGCATACTGCATAGCCCTAACAAAAGCTCCGACCCTCCCAATACCCGAAACAGGGAAGCTACATCGGTCTAAAAAGACTTCAAATCGATGCTGCAGGACATTTGCTGTTAACCCAATGGCAGGAAGTCAAGGTTAAAATTACGTAAAAATACCTGTTTATATAGATGTTTTACGAATAGAGTAACAGCCTTGATAAATAAGGAAAACAAAAAAAAAAGACGCATAAATAACGCCGGTACATGAAACTAACTTCACAGTATAATAGTATTGCCACATTTAGCGACACTAATTCATACACCCAACATTACCTACTACCACACTATTAATAGTAACTTTTGCCTTGGCTGCCCTGTTACTAGCACTTCTGTGATATATATATATATATATATATATATATATATATATAATATTTCAAAGGCAACTGGTTCAGCACCTTTCAGTATTCTATTATAGATCCCACACTCTAGATATCGTATCTCAACAGGATCCTTACTAGCAAAGCATGATGTGGGCTTTCCAATTCCTATCACTTCCTCTTTCTGGTCGTATTCATTTCTTTTCCAACTAAAAGCTTCAAAGTAGTAAATAAAGCGATTTATTTCAGTTAAACCAGCACAGTGAACAATTAGGTCATTTCACGTCCGTTATTCTCCCCAATGAGCTAGCTGCATTCTGTAAAATATTTCATGAAGCGATCATTTAGTTTTTATAACTCGGGAACGTTCAAAAATTTTTATTTTACTTTAAAAAACCACATCTGGAACTCATTTTTGCTTTTAAAGTGCAAGGCTCCAGCTACAACTTCAAAGCTTGAGGTACAACTCCTATGCATATAAGCCCCAGCTATACTGTACTCAGCGAACAACTCATGATTTCGTTTTTACTATTAACACATTGTACAGACGATTCTGCCCTGTTCTCAACGCCTAATTCTCTGCTTCACTGAAGAGCCCCTATCGAATTATGCAACTCTATTGGAACATCCGCTTGTAAACTTATAAGAAAGTTCATACTTGAGGAATACCAATCCTTAACAACTCTAAGCGAGCTCCAGTCATTAAGTTACTACGAACGGAGTGTTTCCACCTTATCTATATTCATGTAATAAATCCATTTTTAATAAATAAAACTGGAACTCAACAAACCCGACCAAAATGCCCAACTGCCCTTGGCCAGATGGCCAAAAATGGCCAATGGAACAATGGCCAACAAGCAGATCGAATCCACATTAATTACACCATTGGCCTTCCGATTTCCTTTTTCCTCCTCGCTTAAAAATTATTTCAAACGTAATAAATTCTACATAAAATTAAATAATATTTACCTGATCGACACTTAGAACTAATGGAGCAACCTGCGGTGATGTCCCCATTTCACGCTCATCTCCACCGTCATCCATGCAAGAATCCACAGCATTCAATCCCACTTTCACCTTGAAGATGCAGCTTTTTGTATGAACAAAGGCGAAACTACATTTATAAATAGGGACCTCAAGTCCAACACTTGCTACTGGCCCCTGCAGCAATACTCTGTAGTTAATTTAAAAACACCTCCAATGATATCGCTTTAATCCAAGTTCGTCTAAGAATGACAGTGTAAAAAGAGAGCAAGCGGCAAAAATTCAACTAAAACGGAATTTCTGACGGGCGAGGAAGGGAGTGAATCATCTAAAGAAATAATGAAAATTTTAGTTTTCAGTGTTATTTCATTGGATTTCTTAACGAAGAACTAAGGCAGCAATCTGTGCATACACAAACACAGGTGATAAACGCCCGACCTTCAGCATCTCCTCTCGAGCTTCAGGATCTCCCAAGAGACACCAGTGAGAAATATCTACCTGCTTAACAATTAGTGATCAAAGTTACTTAAAAGGGGAGATTTCAGTAGCTACAAGTTAGGTATTAAAATAATGAAATTTGCAGACTGTGCATAACAGGTTCAAAACAAATCATACAGTATGACATAATGAAGAAGCAACGTTAGTAAGAATAGGAAACACGAAAAGAAGCAGAAAGAAACCTCTGGGAGAGTTTGTTGTATACCAGCGTCAAGTATTTTGATCACTCCATTCAGAATTGCCACGATATCACTTGTGTCTTCATTCTCTGCTTTACAATCCAGCCTGAAAACAGCGATGAAATAACACCTCTCGTGATATTATACTACTTTCCTAACCATCAAATTGACATTGAAATGAATTCCTTGCCGAAAGACTGCTCTTCATACTGGGTAACTCCGTATCCATGCTAATCGCTAAGGATGTTCGTAACACCTCTCGTGATTGCACCTCGAAGGTTTCACCTAGAAGTCACACATACGCTCATTTAAAACTTAGTCCAAAAAAGTTGAACAATCCAAACTGAAGCATCTTCAGAATGGCACATCGCATGATGCAATGAGAATATTTGAGTATCATCAACACCGACAAATAAAAAAAGCATATTTAATTGAAATGCTCGAGTTTTTTCAGGTTTGTTTGCAACTGAGATTATATTAAATCGTTCTGGTGACCCCTATTTGAGGTTTTCATAACTTTCATAACATAAACTTCTGAAGGTCGCTTTATTGAACACTCTTATAGCTCCTTTTTCTCACTTAGCGCTTCCCTGCAAACAGGTCATATTTACGGCAGGACTTAAGCTACACTGCAACAACCTTTCTTAAGCAACGGGTCATACGAAAATATATTGAAAGAACAAAACGCCCAAATGATGCAGACTACCGTCGTAGCAAGCAGGCGACTCCTCCTTACTATCTGAATGGAAGCCTTCTTAATTAACTTATAGTGTAGTGTCGAGCTTTCTGAGACTTCAGATCTGTCCCTGCGTCAAAGTAATTTCTTCCAATGCCTCAAATGCCAAGATATCTCAGTGCCAGAGGCTTGCGCTATTCAGAATAGATTTAATGCTGTCACATTACAATTTGATGGATTTCGCAATGTGATCTGTCCACTTCTCAGAGGCCATCTCTATACAACTAACGACAACATAAGCTTTGAGGGGGTTTCAGGAAGCCGAGTGGAATAAGATTCTATAACGTCATGTTCCATGCACCGGTAAGTGTATTCTAACATTACTTACGAAGGCTGGCAACCTCAGGACGATCGTATCGAGCAATGTTTTCGTTCTTCAAATTGAGACCTCTATTCTACGTCTTGTAGTCTTGGGATGTGCCGTTTTCGGGTGTTTCTTGTTTTGGAACATTCTGTGAGCTCATCTGCCATCAATCAAGAAAGATGACACAAATGGTGAAAGAGACGGATGAAAGATAGGAAGAGGGGGATGAGAAATGCTGAAAGAGAGAAGAGGGAGGACGCGGGGTACAGACTACGGCGCGTCCTTATGAAGGCAACAAGGGCTACACTTGCCTCTGTGGGAATAAAACTCACCTCGGGAAAGGTGTGGAGAGAGGCGGGGAAATCTCTGACTGTGCTCGGGAAAGCAGGCTACGAGAAATATAATAAATTTTGTGCAAATAATCTCAAGTAGTAAAATAATATTCCACTTCCATAACGTTCCTATGGTTATCATATTTAATTGCGATCACATCATATGGATGACAAAAAAGGTTATCAGTGTCCTCTAGAAGTCAATGGTTTCGGTAAACCAGTAAAGAAAAATCGTTACTACCATTAGATGGCCTTCGTACTCAGTCCTCGCCAAAATTTTTTCTACTGAATCAGAATTGCCCCGAAAGAACTAGAAAGCTATATTTTCGAGTAAAACGGAAGACGGAAGTATAGTAAACGACAAAAACTGTTGTAAGAGAGAAGCGTATCGGGATATGTGACAACAGAAATGGTCCTTTGAACCGATAACATTTTGAGTATAAACATACTTACGACTATGGGGAATAGTCAAAATGAACAGCAAATCATTTTCTGCTATGAAGGATGGAATCATCACGCCTTTGAAAGATACGGAGAAAGAGGCAGCCTATGAATTAAACCCGCCTCCACTAGATCTGCTTTAACCAGCTGACTATTCAAGTACTTCCTGATAACCAAATCAAGAAACCAACAATTCGAAGGCAATCTGAAGCTGCGCTCGCGCCTTACCGAACGTTCCAATCGTCGGCATTATACGATGTTTCTTGCTTTCTGAGTCACCTCCAACGTTTCGTTGTTTAATGAAACGACTGACTGCGATCAGTCTGAAAAACATGATCTGCTTAAAATTCTTTGACGTAGGGCTGAGGACTCGCTGCATCATCCTACCCTCCCCTCTACCTCCACAACTCACTCTTCTCGAACGAATCTTCATTTCTTTCAAGATGAAAGCGGATGAAGGCGTCTCGACAACCTTCAATATCGGCAACAAAATTTCAGGAAATTTTTGGTTCTAAAGTAGCAACAAAATTATTATAGTTTTCGATTCATCAACACATAGATAAAGGTATAACGGATCAGGCTCTAAAACGACGATCACATCGTGTGGACGGCTGCCATTCGGTCCTTACCGAACGATATAACAGGGTGAGGTAGAGATCAAAGGCTCAAAATCAATAGTGGTTATTATGCAAAGTACAACTTTATTGCAGTCATACCTGTTCAATGACTTTCTTTCTGCCAATTAGATCATGTTCTCAGTCTAGTAGCTAGGGAGTATGATTCCTCTTTTAAGTTACCATTTCTTAGAGGAAATATTAACAGTCAGGTACAAAATTACGGTATCTCATTAAACCTATATTACTGCACTATTATATCTAGCACCAATAGGAATATAAGAAAAATACTATTACCAATATTACCAATAGCAATATCATCTAATTCATAAAGAGGGAAGACTAAAGAAAGCAACACACCGTATCGCTTGAGCATCCACAAAAAAACTTAAAAACGATGCATAATATCACAGTTGCTCTTCAAATCAATATCGTCCAACCACTCACAATAGACATCTGAATGATCTAGAATTCTCCTTCCTATGATGACCGATTATCGTACTGCCATCGTGCAATGAATCTTGCAGATCCCCTATTCCCAAAAAATATCCATCATACTTGTAGATCTCACCACCACTATGACATCGAAGAAAGTAAGAGATACAGCACTCACTTTCGTGAACATCTGCTTATGCGGCTAGCTCGTCGATATAAACGAAAAAACAATTCGATAGCCTCGAAAGTGGAAGATTCTAAAAGAGCCAAGAATAGCAAGCGAATAAATTCGCTTCTCAGCAAGAAATATAATTGCCAAAGTTCCTGAAAACTACCATTTACTATTAGTACAAACATTATTTGTAACAAACCGCAATAATAAAGTATAGAAGATCTAACTGCAATGAAAGCAGAATGTTCTGAATTCGTTGATGAGAAAAATATTACCCATCTAAATTGAATTCTCCTCTATGCTATGTACACCAAAATTACGGAACAAGAAAAGCAAAAATATAGGTACAATTAGTTACCCTCTCCACATACTTCTTCCAATATTTGCCCCCTCAATTATATAAGACCAAAGAAAAATTGAAAAACCCTAAGGAATACACTTTAACACGAAATTAAACAGAACGACTACAAATTAAAACATATTCAACCAGTGAACGATTTACAAATATTGTAAATACTACTGACGCTCTAAAATCCAAAATAAAATAAAAAGGAAGGCCCACTTAAACAAAGAATTTAAATAATTCAATCAAATCTTTGATTTCCTTTCGAACTGTATGATACATAACGATGCAACTACTAAAACAAAATTCAAAGAAAAAACCTAAAACATGCAAAAATAGTAAACGTCGCTACTTAAATTACTTTTCATCATAGAGCTAAATAATATCCCGCCCCTATTTTATTAGTGAAGAATATATAACATCGAGCACCAAGTATTTGCATAATCAATGTTGATCATTTACTCAAAATTCAGCTTCAAATTCGAGAAACATATTGCAAATTATTTATTTTTTTATGAAAAATTGAGGGAGAATTTAAAAATTCCTTTCAAATCAGACCGTCCTTTGCCCATCCCCTCCCGACTTTCCTAAGACAGCCTCCTCTGAATTGTTTTAAAAGCCTTCAAAGTTTAAAAAAGTAGAATGAAATAGAATAAACTAAAGCAAACAATATTATACCTTAAGAGAAGCCAATTTAAGAAACTCTTCTGAGAAACGTCCACTCCTCGTCAGTTCAGCCATTTCTGGGGTTAATGCTGCCCACAGAAGACTCTCGTACTCCTCATTCCTGAAGTTGTGATTTTAGTAATATGAGGGAATAAAGAATAAAATGCTTGACCCATATTGCAGTTGAGATCTGCTTCTCTCCTCTCCTCCTCCCCTTTCCCTCACCCACCCACTCTTCCTACTTTGATAATCGGGGTTCCAGTTCTCTTAAACAAATAACGACCTCTTGGACTTAGAGAGATAAATGACGCATGAAAAATATGCGCATACAAAAAATCTAGCAAAGCCCACATGGACATACACCTGTATTCCTGACCAGTCACCAACAGTGATGATAACATATGCAACACAGTTAAACTGAAAGCCTAGCTGCATAGTTGGCATCCCATGCACCCATTTAGCGACCACTTCCCATAAATGAAGCGCTACCGAGGCGCATCTGTCACTGACCACACCAGTGCTTTTCTATAAAAGATTCAGAGTCATCTACGTATCGAACGGTCATCCATGCAACAGTATCGCAGGCTCAAAACAAGGCTTGAAGAGCCGCTGGCAGATTTTGTGGCAATTTTTGCAGGTAACTAAAAGGCGACAGGGGGATGAGGTTAAGGAAGCCACATATGTATCGTTAATCGTCAATTTCAGCATAAAAAATACCAACCTGCACAGTGACTCTGAAGCGTTGTGTTCTTCATCGACAACTGTTCTAAGCATTTCCAGAAACTCCACTCTCAATGAATACATACAGATCTTCTTTTTACCTTTCTTGAGCAACCTTCAAGAAGAAAAGTTTTACTGCAATGAAATGGGGATTTGCATACCTTTACCTGCCGAACTAATGAAAGATAAGGTTAGAAGAAAATTTCAAGGATTTCACAAATTCAGGTTTAATTGGGCAGAAAGAAATTCATTGGCAGATATTGACAAATACCGGTGAAATAGATTAAATTTATGTTGACAAAAATGACGGCGTTGTGAAGATTTCCGGAAATATAAGAGCTAAGGAGAAAGAAACGCTAGAGCCTGAATGACTATCTTGAAACGACGAAAAAGTTCACAACAAACCTAGAACGAACTCCATGCCTACAGATTTCAATCGGAAGCATTTATGCAATTGCCTAATATCCTACCCCCCCCCCTCCACAAGCTCGTACTACAGAAAATGGCTCCACGTCAACAATAATATGATTGAGAAAATCCATGCACAATTTGATCTGGATGATGGAACACTTAAAATTCGTTCATTTGAGTGAATAAAAGTATTCATAGCCGATGTGGCTAACAATTAAAGAAATTTATAGTAGAACCTTTCTTCCTGTACATAAAATGTTGCTACCTCCCCCTCCTCTTTTCCCTTCCTCCTCTCTTTCAAAGAAAGCTTTGAACCTTTAGACAAATTTCCGCATATCTTTGATTTTTCTTCATTACCTGCTATACTATTCCAGATCTGCATGTCCCTTTTTCCAGTTCTCCGCATGAGCGTTGTGCGATCCCCTCCCTCCTCCATTCTAGAACAGAAAAAAGAGAGTGGTGAATTTTTATCTTCAATTAAAATAACAAGTAAAGGTTACATTCATAAGAAAAAGTTCAAATGAAGCAAACCCGAAGCTGGTGATTTCACCGCAGTGAATAGCGGAGAATACTTGTTGCGCAGCTGCATCAAAATTCTTCGCTGATCGAATATAATAATCAACAATTCGTATAGAAGATGAACTCAATACCTTTGCCACCACAAAGGTGGCGAAACCACATAGGACAGCGGCCAATAACGTATACGGCCAGGTTGCGACAGCCATGCTTATTGCCAAACAGCAAATGGTTATGGAGGAAGATACCTGAAATAAATAATTAACACGTGAATCATGCACTGGCCTATTCCTTACCTTTATTTTTAAATAATGAGGTAATTCGTAATTTTTGGACCAAGTTTGTGACTCACTAATTTATAATTCGCCAAACATCAGCATAATTTGAAATAAACGCAATGTGTAGAGTTGTGGAACCGGATATAGCTGCCTACATCATTGACTCCAACAGGACCCGAGAGGAGAAAGAAAGGAACGTACAGCAAACTTGTCACTAAGAAACATTTGCCTATCTTTAAATAGGACAGTTGACGCCTGAAGAAATGCCTTCGGGGATCTATGAAAATCATTTGAAACATGCGCACACAACGCTTCCTTTAGTGCAAATACCCCCTGCAATCTCATCATTGCGCCGTACTACATGAACTTAAACGCTTTGAATTTTGATTCATAGGGGCTGCTTATTTGGCTGTTTATGAGAGCAAAATATACCGGTCCCTTCAAATATGCGATCTTTAAATGGCCTTTGAAAGTTTTACTTCACTACTGAAAAGTGTCAAAACAAAACTGTTCGCCTTTATATTTCTTTCCCGCAGAACCTATTCTATGAGTAGCGCATATATAAACAAATTAAAGAAAAGAATAAACGGGTTTTCTGGCATTGATCACTGACACTTCTCAATCAAGAGAGACCGCCAAAGTAGGATCATAAACGGCTATCCTTTTTTCTCTCCTTTTCCTCCTTTTCAAATAAAATTAATTTCAGATTGATTCGGAAATACTTGAAAATCACCTTCCATAATGACGATCGGTCACGATAAGGAAGAATAGCAAGTGATTGAGTAATAATTTCTGCATCGAGTTCATCCAGGATACCGCTAGCAGTCGCCAAATCGCTCATATTAAGAAAAGTATGAACAGGGAGAATTATCGGAGGATTTATTGTATATGGATTTTTTGTTTGTGAAGTATCCTTTGTTATCAACTCGATATCAACTTCCGGCTCGAAATCCATCGCTTTTCGCGTTGAAAACGGCTGAAATTCGAAGCGTAAATTCATCATGCTGACTCATAACGCAATATTAGATCTGAATAAGTAGCCGTCAGTGATCGCAACCGGAAGCGGGATCAGGAGCGGGATCGAATTCAACCGGGACCCTCGTGGAGGGATCAACAACAGTTTATATACCAAACCGGAGTTGGTTTTAAAAAACTAGCATAACACCAGCGTGTCAACTCCTCTTGAACAATGTAGTGGCGTTACTTTTAGCTACAGAATTGGTGAAGTATAATAAGTGTTAAATCAATCGATCAAAAACGATGCATAACTCCGAGCAGTTTCCGTTCTTATAATTTTGGAAGTCATCAACAAAGCTAATTTAGACTCGGGTTCAGTATTTAAATGCATCATTTACAATCAGATCCGACAATCAAATTTTTTAACACCTTCGGTGTTAAATAATTTGCACAAGAGTTGACATTTACGAGTTGGCGGATCGATGTAACGATATATGAATACATAACGGCAACTACTTATGCAAATGTGGTGTTTCAAAATGAATGAACATAGCATATTTTCCACTTTCCATCATATCTCAATATGGCGTTTTAGTTATTGTTACAAATCAAATCAGAAGTAATATAACACATTAATGAGGTATTTTACAGAAACAAAATTTTAGTACGGGAAACGTTTGTATCACTGATGATAAAAATGAAGGAAAAAAGTGGCGATATCAACATTAGGTAAATAATATAAATGCGGCAACTCTCTAATATTCCGATGGAAAATCGACTGGATCCACCGATACAGAAATGAAACACGTTTTAAAGGTTTCACTAAAAGAGAAATGAAAAATAACACTCTCAAACATTACCTTTCGGGTATATAGTGAAGTCATTCCTGCCATTATTCTATAATTTATGCAAATTTCGCCCTATATTTTAGCAAAGTGGAGTCATTAAGAATAAACATATGGTAGATAAGGCAATACAAAAACCAACATGTAAATACACCGAATTCATATGTATATAGTGTTGATGAAATGCCTGAGGTATTAGGGTAAGGGATGAAATCAGAGAATGCAACGAATTTGCACCTGAGGCGATAGGAAGGGAAAGTGCAGGTTAGAAATGAGACAACGAGGGATTCTAATGCAAGATAAACAGCGTCATACAACCAAAGCGTTAAAGGATTATGCAAGTCGGAACCACAATTAACCTCAAGTGAACAATTTTCCTCAACAATTCAAAGGATGCCCTAAAAGGTATTTGGTGGTGAATCAGTTTTGCATAAAACAAGACTCAATATAAGATTATTTACTATAAATAAACTTTCCAATTATTAATAAGGGTGGGCAGTACCGTTGTTGCTTTAAAAGCATGATGGAATCACTCGGCAGGTTGAACGGAATGGTATTTACGAAATAAAACAGAAACAATGAATAAACTACACTGAAAACCAATGGAAAGAAAGAATATTCAACGTTACTTCACTGTTCTTTTACACCGATGTTCAACCATTTTGCTTTGTGACCTGAATTGCAAAAAAAATACCCGACCCCTTCATCCTCAACATGCACCCCACTTGCTATAAGAAAGCCGAGAATCAGTGGAGTAGCCAAAACGTGACACCCGGTATTGCCATGACGTAGGGTATTCCATGGCTCGCCAACAACGTGTCCCTATGACCGCGAAATGGTTAATACACGACCCTTTAGCCAGTAGAGTATGGAGATTCATGGCCCACCGTGGGCACAGGTGTTACTTTGTAGTTCTAATGCTGCATTGGCAACAACTTTGCACTTAAACTCTCGCTAATAAAAATGTCTTCATACCTTCTGGTGGAACAGAGTCTACCGATCTCCCTTTTTTGTGTGAGGTTGAGTTTAAGTAATTTGTAGCCTCATGACAATTTAGTAGCCATTTCTGCTTAAATAAATGTACATTTACATGTTTTTCCAATTCTTATAAATGCACTACTCGTTACAAAAAAGCATTCCCACTGTCACTTCGGGTCCAATTTTGTTGTTGACCATTCGCAACCCCCACCCCAACCACACCTCTTTATTTCTTCCTCTCCCCCAAAATGTAATTTCTTTCCCACATTTTATTTGTTATACACACCATGTTCAAGAAACCTATGATAACGAAAAGGTTCATTATGTCGATTGCGCTTTCTGATACCTTATATACAGCCGATCGTTCGTCTCGTTCCAGTTAATCCTCCATTAGTGCATAAAACATCCGTGCCTAGTGTCGCTGCTGATAAATCGCGTACATGCAGTTGTCCCGACATGATGTATTAGTATGACAATTTCCATATATGCCACATTGTGTTACTTCTCATACAAGTCAGAGGAAGTCGTTAAGAGGTATGACGACAGAAAGGACGTTTTTATAGATGTTTATCTTTCTTGTTCGCCTTTTATATCATCACCATTTGCAGCAAGGTAGTTTTTGCCAGAGCACTGCAATGGCGCAAATGCCCTATATCAAAAATGTTCCCTACAAAAAGCTAACAATGTCCTAGACATTCGCTTGCATCGTGAGAGTATTTAGCGTGCTGCAATTTGTCACCTTCCCAAGACTTGCCCTATGGCTCATTGCTCTCCCATATTTCAACTAGTCAATATGCAACCTGGATGTGCCCAGTTTATTGATTCGTGCTCAGCTCGTTAGCAAAACGAGCATAACCGAAACCATTAACTCATACAGGTAATTTAAGTAGAAAACGAATGTCCTTCCTGACGTCATTCCCTTGCCGAATGGATGCAAACAAAATTTAAAATGACCGACGTATGCATGAATGAATTGCAATCAGTAAAAAGTAAGATCATATACAGGTACACGTTTCTACTGCAGGTACATTACGTACCTTTTCTACAATAGCAGTTCATTTCATCAATAACAATAAGCATATATAACTTTAAATTTAATACAAATCAAATTCGAACTATCATCGTTGTGATACGATTAACATCTGCTTAAACGGTTTAATAAGAATAATAGCACAGAATTCTTTCACTTATGATAATCTCATAAATTATGTAGATATAAAACTTGAAATTATTACGGCTTAATTACCCAATTTTGATGGCGCCTGTGGATGCAATACCTCATTAACTAACATTAGTGCCGAATTGTATGCAAATTTTTATAAAATACTTCAGAAAATAAAGGAATATTTTTTTCACTCATTTACTTCACATGAATCGTCAACTAAACGTTGACGAATTCACCAGTATTCCTCAATGATATTATAGCTCTTCATATTATCTATGCGTTCATAATTTCTTGTATCGGT
This sequence comes from Baylisascaris procyonis, assembly GCA_037389465.1. NCBI lineage: Eukaryota > Metazoa > Nematoda > Chromadorea > Rhabditida > Ascarididae > Baylisascaris > Baylisascaris procyonis. Next base: position 220,904 of record JAZARR010000158.1, on the reverse strand, counting down.
GCCCTTGGTGTAATTACTTCTACTGATCCCTTCAGTGGAACCACTGACCGATAGAATCGACGATATTAGTGCCCGGATGCAAAATAGGTAAATCCCACCTGGTAATAACTAGGCGTGCGGCATTTCCCGCCGTCTACCGTTAGTCTCGAATAAAACCCAGGGGTTATGAATTTGAAATTTTTGGCTGCTTTCAATAAGGCTGGCTATTTTAGGACTTTTTTCTCCCCTTTTTTTGCACATTTGGGCCTAGAAAAGTTTTGAGAAATTGTAAAACAAATACAAACATTGCCATAACCATGAAGTCAGCGATTAATAATTCCCGAATATGCTGTTTTTTTCTTTCTGATTGTCTACACCCCCTCACGTCGTACCATCCAGAATCTTATGGGCAGGATGGAGAATGCCCCTTCTAGAAAATTTTGTCATCTGCAGGCGTATTTCGGGATCGATGTGGCACGCCACAAGCAAATGGCAGACGGGTGGTGCATAGCTACTGCTTCCAGTAGTGCTTTATGCTTGGCTTCTTCCAGATGTTCTATATTGTCGTCTAGTAATGAAGTCCACCACCCCATCGAAACCTGTCTTACATAATTACGGAGTTTTGGGAACTATCCTCTATCCCCATAGTTCCGATCCCCTTTAACTTCACTTTCAAGGTAAAAAATTATTTTTTCTATAATACTACAACAGAACATTTACGAAAAAGGCAAGAAAGAAGTTATAAAAAATACATATGTAGCGACCATTACGACACCCTTTGCGGCGGTGATGGAATCAGCGGTAGAGTCTCTTTTCCTAAAAAATAACATAAATGAAAAACATATATAAGACTAGTAATAAAAAAAGAAATCATCACTGACTACATTTTTCCTCTTTCACATTTATGCCCCTTATTGCCAGCCGGTGATCCTCATTTCCCTCTCTATTCATCGCTAATCGCCATTTCCGGCTATTCTCCTGCTTTATTTTCAAGATCGGTTTTTATACACCTCAATTTATATGTGAATAAGTTTATTACCTCTACAAAGTTGCCAACTACACTTACTAATATAAACAATGGGTTTTTCAATATGATCCCATATATTTTCCTAAACGATTTATCGTTTTTTCCTTTCTTTTTGATCAAACCTTGTGTTGTACCCACAAAGGCAGTTTACTGATGCATTCACAGGTGCTTATTGGCTTTAAATGTCTGTTTCCCGCACTTCTTAGTTCCTTTACCTCTTTTCTTTATTAGGGCCGTACATGTCATCTGACTGTTATCGATAACTGTGTACTGCTAACTGCGGTTTTTTATCTATTTCAAGCAAGACTTCCGGCAACAACACTATCTTTGACTTTATATGGGTATTTTGTATACTTTGATCCTCAACAATTAGAAGACTGACCGAATTCAAAGGAAGAAAGCAATATGAAATTAATGAACCAAGTTCGTTTTTTAGCGATTCGAATGACAGTCAGAAAATATATATATATATATATATATATATATATATATATATATATATATATATATATATATAATGTTTTTGATCTCATTCTATTAAATCTGATGGTCTATGCTAAATTTGCTGATTCAAATCGAAAGTGATAAAGTTGATCGCGTTAGACACTTCCCATAGAGAAGCACGACACCTTGTAAAGGATGCAAATATAAGTATAGGAAGCAATAAATCAGTAAATACCAAAAATGCGGTATGAAATGAACACATTGATGAGTCTACCATCGGCGTGCCAAAAATGTTGGAAAGCAACAAGCAAAAACGCATAAAAAGATTCCAAGTTTGTTTTCCTTTATATGAGAGGGAGTATGTCTGTCTCTTCGTTGAACGGGCGTATGCACGGGGATTGACTTCTTTAATTTTATTTATTAAGGAAAAAAAAAATTTCTGGAATTTTTGAGCCTCCATCTGAACGGTCCCTAAACCGGTTCTTTTCCTAAAAAGTCCTTTTTGGCAAAATTCTACATTTAGAAAACTGGATCCCCTTAAATAGCCTTTCTCCTCCTTGCCCCTCCCTGTCCCTCAACGAATGAATACGTGGTACCTTGGAACTGGGAGCAGGTAAGCCAGTCATTGAGTGACGACACAAAACAACAACAATTGAAAGATTTTTAGCATACGTTAGATGAAGTTCGTTTCCTTCGTTTATTGTGACACCATCTGTAGCAACAGCAGATCGGTAAACAGAAGCACGCCAGACAACAACAGGACGCAACGCCGAGTATAAATGCGAATGTCACAATTAGAATGCTGAAAATTATATCGTTAATAATAATAATATTTCAAGTTTAGTTATTAAATACAACGTTCAACTTGTCATATGATCGCAAATAATGCAGTTTGCTGAAAAGATACACTCAAAGACCAGAGGTCATTGCTGAGGTATCTAAATGGCATTAGCAGAGAAAATATGGAAGATTCTTTTCACATATTATTAAATGTTTTGGTCTCTTCGAAGTAATTTTTATCGGAGAAAAGACGATGTATAGTACATTTACAATGTCTATTTAACTCGTTACTCGTTACAGGCAAATCAATTTTTATTCCCCTAAACTTTCATGTCATCCACCAAGCAATGCACAAAGGGGCTGCTTAGTCAGATACTCGATACTATCGACGAAATACAGCATCTTTTGCTCATCTGCTAACTGGTTTATTAGTAAGAAAAGAGGAAACACTTACAAGCTGAGATCAGGAGCACAAGCGATCATTGCTTGATCAGAATCATTGCAGTGATCAACGGCATAACATGAAAATCGGCAGCCATCTTTGCAGTCTTGTATACTTCGATAACAAGTAACGGATACGCCCGATACTGATGTGCCACCGATCGAATTATTTGCGAATACCATACATATACATGCTGAAAGATGAATTAAGATGAATGTCAATGAAAACCAATTTGTGGCGTCAGTATTGCACAGATCTATTCAAATGGTGAACTTCAGTACTCTAAAACATAAAGAGTTGTGGCTTTACAAAATTGTACGGGTCATAAATGATATAAAGTGAGAGAAGATTGCCAAGATGGACTTTTTTTGGAAGGTTTATGCATTTCGCTTTATTTGATGCAAGTAAAGGTGATGGAATAATTTCGGCAATTATCGTCTATTTAATGATTGGCGATGGGCAAATAGAGTACAAATAAAAAATACCATGAAAATCGCCAATGTTACTCCTTGAAGTCAGCAATGTTATAGTGGGGTTTTAGTAGTCGACATGTCGATTACCATATTCTTTATGCTATTTGAAATTTGAGATCATAGTAAAACTTTTAAAGGATTGAAATTAAAACTTCAAAGACTACAAACAATTCTACGAAATCATGAATAAAAGTTTTAAAGTACAACCATCATTGAAAGGAACCATACCTAAATTAACATTCGTTATAGACTGCGAAGTAAGTCAAATAATCTCGTGCTTACGAAATGCCTCGCCTATTTGAATAACTAAATAAACATTATATATATATATATATATATATATATATATATTATATATATTATATATTATATATTATATATTATATATTATATATTATATATTATATATATATATATATATATATATATATATATATATATATATATATATATATATATGTTTCCTCGAATTTAAATAACATCAAAAATTGTCCAACTACAATATAAGAAAAAATGGCATTGACTGGTATAAAAAAAGGACCTCACTTGCTGGAAAGAGAATGGAATAGTGGCATGAAAGAATGGATCTCTATACGGATGCGCTTTGGATACCCGTATGGATGAAGCCGACTTCCCGGATTCGACCCTCCGTTTCTCAATGTCACCGGAGATATAGGCATTCATAAAAAACCTACTAGCCCTGATCACGGAAGAAAAGTATAACGTATTTTATACATCAGCGCATTTAAAAACAGCAGAGCATATTTTTGCAATAGCAACCACCTATGAATTATATGTTGCTATAAAACCTTCTAAAGACGAATAAATCGCAAAGAGAACCGCAAAGGTGAGCATGACAAATATGAGCAACCAAGGATGTAATTTCAATGGAGTTTCAGTTATTGACCTTTGAAGGTGTCAAACATTTACATTGATCTTATAACCGGCTGGCTTTACCTTGATCCTGCGCTGGCTGGAAATCGAAAAAATGAAACCTCTACAGAAGTTTTATGCGAGCAGAAAGGTCAGTTGAAATGTAAAGGTATTTTATTTAGCAAACTTCATTGTTTACCCAATATTAATGAAACCGGTTGGTCAAGCAGGTGAAAATATATCAAATATTAAACAGTATAACCTGTTAAGAAAGTAAATGATCTGGTCCATGAAGAACGTTGCGAACTTTGAACATCTTCCATAACAACGCCCGCAATACCGAGCTGAACTGACTGGCTGAAGAGAGAGCACTCCGCTGGGTAGTGGTTGATTGGTGTGCGCCTTAATGCTGTCTGATTCTCTCCATAAACCGTACTACATTCCATTTCTGCAACACATCTCTGCAACACTTTCTTCTCTGCGCATGTCAAGATATGATTCAGTTGCATCATTCGTACAATTGGTTTATGCTGCCGATCAAGACGGTGCTACATGCTTTGTTTGCGGGTCACCTGAGTGAGATCTTCCTTCTAATACTCTACTTGTCGAATCTTTGGAGGAGTTCTTCAAACGAATGGATCGCACAAAAAAACCCTCCCATCCTGCCGCATACACAACATTTTGGCCTCCCCATAGCGCATTTATTCAACCTTTAAAGTTCTCTACCCACTTTTAATGTAAAAGGAAAGCTTTTATATATTACAACAGGCTGATAAATGAAGGAAATTCAATATGAAATTCCACAACATTGCACACAATAAGGTGATATCGTTTCATAACTGATAATCGACAAACAACATCCCAATATCACTTTCGTTGTGCAAACTATGTGAATAAACGAAGACCATCCTAATAACTACCTAGCTTGCAATGATCATACGATATAAACTAAACCCACTCTGATTACTGTAAATGATCTACGATACGATACAGTGCCCGTCCAATCACTGTTGTTCCATTTAAAAGGAGGGCTCAAACTTGCTTCAGAGGACTTTGTTAATTAAAGCAAATAAATAAATAAATAAATAAATCTGCAGATTAGATTCTGTATGAAAATACCGCGCCATTATTGATCAATTTTATAACAAGAAATAAAAAAAAGAAATAAAAAAGTGCACAAAAACGATAGCAGCAATAAGAATGCCTCATGAGAAATGCATTTAAAAGTGGGATAATGAAGCCAGAAAAAGGCGTATTCACCCTTCCCTCCGTCTTGCTCAAAACGCTTTCCAACCTCATAGCAGCATAGCAATCATCCCCTTAATTGAGGTGGAATAAACCCATCTAGAAAACTATATATAGGTGCTTGCGCAGATTTAGTGACCAACGACATCAATCTCATTCCTCTTTCTCCTGTCTTATCCCCTTCTCTATTGCCCTTCTAAATAACACCCGCTGGGTCGTAGTAAATTGGCTCACCTTCTGCACATCTATTTCCTTATTGTATAACTACTATAGACCTTTGAAATCTCAATTCAGCTGTTACTTTGCAACTTAGATGGATCTGGCGGAAATTTGTTGGCTCTATCATCGCTGCAGCATTTCTATCCAGACATAATCAAAGTTCGGCGTATTCCTCTCTCGTACCCTTCCCTAACCCTGATGATACCGTTACTGACAGTACATAGGACCGTGTTTACAAACAAGGCGACTGTAGTATATGAGGCTAGTTGGAAGTTTGCTTTCCCACTAGCTACCACATAAGCATTTCATTGCAGCTGAATATAAGATTGACCGTATCGATACTGTCATCACCTCAAAACTTGCTCAACACGGGTTCTAAAGAGAAATAAACAAACACCATAGAAATTACTTAATGCATTTCCAAAGAGAAATAAACGAACAGTATAGAAAATACTAAATGCAATTCCAACCGTGCAAATAACGCAAAAGCTTTATTGAATAAACGTTCTTATTTTCACTAATTTCGGATTTAAGCATCTATCACTCTATGTGCCGATCAATAAATTCCTAGCAAGCAATGTACGGAACAAGTAAACTTATATACCTGTGCGGTAATGACAAAAGTAGATCATTGCATATGTGAACGATGTTTTCTTTATGTTTCAACATTTAAAATTTTGCATAATTCGTCTATCTATTTGAAACAAAAAATGCTTTGCAACCTTAGTTCCAATATTTTAAAGCGAAAAGATCAACGACAGGTATATTTTGATAAGGTTGAGTTTTAAGGCGCAAAAGTTTATGCACCTAGACGTAGTCGATAGCCCGTTTCGGAGGAGGAAATGAAGAGAAAACTATACGCAATTATAAAACCGGATTATGCAATGACTACTGCAAGCTTAACTATCGAACAAACACAAGAACATACATAAGCACAATAATATATACCTCAACAAGCAATGATGTACTTAATAAAATAAAAAGAAAATAAAATAAAAGATTTGATACTTCAATACATCAAAATTCACTAACACATTAACACAACGCTAACAGTAACAAAGCCATTTTTGGTGAAAAAGAAACAACTAGAATAAACTGAAATTCAAATTAAATAACACTGCAAATTGTATAAAAAATACTAGACACAATCCCATAACAAATAGAGCATTTTATTAACCAAATAGCCATAGAATCTGAAATTAATCTACCCGGGTAGTCAGCTGCAAAGAAAATTCTTTTAAAATCAATTAAATGTTCCAAGCTAGTCACCTTTTTTCCAACAGCCACTATCTAGCAGGACTAAAGTGAAAGTCATCGCAGTAAATACGGACCACTACTCTCGTCGACCCCCTCCCTCTTCCCTCCCTAAGAAGGGATTCTATTCAAATCGAATTCCAATGCAATACAGAACAGTTGTAGGGAAGCGTTAAAGTTTAACAGCTAACACAACCTTTCAGTAGCGTCGAATAGAACCCAATAATTCCCACTTGAAAGAAACTGCTGAAGAAATCCCTCTCGCGGGAATTTAGTCACATAGCTCCAAGGAATGCCAAAAAAGAGATCATGTTATACAATGGTTCTTATATGAAACAATGATCAAAGATCATCGATGAATACTGCACTATCAAATCTTCCACAAGGCCAGATGCATTTGGATTCGTCTCACGCATAAATGCCGTATGACCTCCGTGTTGTGTTACTGCTACCGCCACGTTTTCGCTTCGCGTTATATCGGCGAATGGAATCGCTGCAACAGAACAAACAGTTGACGTGAAAAAAAAACTTCTGTCTTTGCCCGGAATCGAACTCAAGTAGTTTGCATTTTGACAGTTTACCGTTCACGGCATGACTTCAAATAAAGAACATTTGTAAAACGTGATGAAAAACTGTAAATGAAAGAAACAAAGTGCTATAAAATTTATTCATTTTGATAAAGGATCATTAACTGTGGCTTTTTACATATCTCTGCAGCTGAATGAATGAAACTTTCTAAATTGCAAGCCGAATAGAAAAAATTTCAGTGAAAACCCCCGCTAAACTGAACACTCTTAACGAACTTTTTCAATGAGCGCCAAAAATAAAAAATAAAAACATCAATAGTCTTCTCGGGGTACATATTTCCTTCACCTGTTGACTGCTGAAGTTCAAAATACTAGAGTTCTACACCTTGCACAGTCACTCATAAATTAAAGCACATGACCTATAACAGTGCAATAAAGTGCGTTTACAGCCCCCTTTTTTCGGGGGTCACTGACCTGAAACTTGGAGACTATTCAAAAAACCTACCGTTTATCGGACTGAAGCAGTCATCAGCAGCGTTGAGGCACAATGTTGGTATGGGGATTTGCGAAACCTTCCAATAGAGTGCTGCTGCATTGTAGTACTCGTTCCAGTCCTTATAGCCGAATAAAGGCACCGTAAATGCCTTGTCGAAATCGCGGATGGTTTTTGACATCATCACCTCTTCCCAATTGCAGCGCCCTTCGAACATCGTCTTGTAACTTAAACAAATCATTCACTCCATCTTATCACAATAAGCATCTTACTTTACAGCAAATTCCGCTCAAAATGCCCAAGGAATGTGACCACCGAAATTCAAAGCCTGCTCCAAAAAATACGGGTTTTCCAGGTGCTCTGAAAAGGGGTAATGGTACCAAGGTTAGAGAAAGCGGAGGAAGAAAGGAGAAAGTAAGATCAGTTCTTAGATCCTGAACTCCCGATGTGGTTTTAGAAGCACAAAAGCAAAGAGGAAGATTCATCTCAAGAGGCCCCACAAGCCAACAAATTCTTCCGATCTGATAGCAGTATTCATGTGCTCCAATTTCCACTAGTATACTTCCATCCCCGCTGTATGCTACCTAAAGTCTCCAACAACCCATCTAGATGATGTGACAAATTATATAGAAGAAATAAGACACCAAGAAGTGCCACCAAATCGATATAATATTAAGGACAGAAAAAATATGAATGACGACCCTTCGGAAGGTATACAGCAATTGCGAGCAATTTGTAAAGATGAGATGCCAATATCTACACCTAAATTTTGGAAATAATAAAATGAAAATAGACCGATATTCCTCGAAAATAGAATCACGAGCGTTACAAGTGGCAAGCCATGAATGACTAATAGAGGGGTGTGTTAAACCCCTCAGAGGGAGGGGAGGGGGAAGGGGTGCAATTTGTTATAACATTCTAGCCGGAAATTCTATCACAAAGAAAGCTAATTCCGCTAAATCTTTCAATTGCTCCATAGATTCTTCGCAGATTATTTCTAAATTCTTAGCCAAAAGCAATTCTCGGTGAATAAATTAGGCCAGCATCGACAACTAATACTGTTCAATGACTTAAAAGATGAGAATTCAAAAAAATGTTTTGAATTTCGATGGCAAAGACAAGATATTTAGCTAACTGATTTAAACGACAAAAAATCTGCATCAAGCTCCTTCTAGTTTCATTCGATCGACCGATCCCGGGTGGACTGAAGTCAATCACCTGGTCGGGATCGGATCTAACCCACCTTCATAAGATCATGAATCAAACTTTGAATGCGGCTAGTAACGAATTTTGTTCACAATTAGCTCCAAACGGAGCAAATAATTCATTCACAGCCTTCCATTGTATGGATTTAATCTGCTCTTCGAAACGAATTCATTGCATACTATGCCACCTACAACTTCACTTCAATCATGCGCTAATACTCTTGAGTAACCTAAGTGACGAAAGCTCGAACTTCATGTCAACTTCCGCACCTCCCGCATCGCAATTTCCTCCGTTATAACTTATTCTGTCAAGACATCACCAAACGACAAAACATCAAAATACTTACGGTCTAACAATTTTCTTCAAATTGGCGGCCAATACACTGTTGAAGAAAATACGAGGGAAGAACCTCTCGATGGTGAGGCTCGATTCGGTCGGATTGAATGGGCTCGAAATGCATAGAGCACCATTCAGGCCTGATGCTTGCGCCGATGTACATTCGGCCAGATAGTTCCACAATATCATTCTGGAACACCTTGTCACACAGTCTAAGAAGAGTCAATACTAGCCACCGGGCATAAAAGATACAAATGAGGTGTTGGTACACTTACGGGTATTTTACATAGCATACAAAAGTAGCAAGGAACGACAGATGGCAAATACCACAGTTTACATCTACAGCGAATAAACTGCTGCATCTATCTCCTTTTTACCAACCCTTTTAACCTAAACATTGCAGTTTGCATGAATTGTAACGCCTACTCCTCTACCGAAGTTCAGTTATTCTTCAGAAATGCCTTTTTGAATAAATTCTTACATTTACCTTCCTCCCACCCCCATTTTTCTAGACCTCATTAGCCCTCTTTCTGAGAAATCAGCCTGTATAAGACCCCCTTCTCACGTTCAATATCAATCTGCCAGCCTCTCATAACCCCGAAAAATTACATACCCAATAAGCGAATTAAACGCATGTAATTTCGGGAAGTTATGAATTCTGTATATTACCTCTCATGTGTTAGCACTTATCAATTTCAAATGGAAAGTACGACGGCACATAAACAAGGGGAAGAAGAATGTAAATAACATGACGACAACTTTCTTTTCACAGTCTCGCATAAGTATCTTTTTGAAATCTATAAGGCAAACTATTTGCAACGAAGATGGAAAAAATGTTGCATCAGGCGGAACCAGAAAATTAGGTATATTGCGCGGTAGGGATCGAGCTTTATTGGTGTCTTGTGCACAACTCCTGCAACAATATTTCAAAGGCAAATATTTTAAAATTTTTATTTACTGATAAAAACATCTCGATGCACTATTCGATTCTGCACTTTCCAAAAGATTAAAAAGTGAGCAAAGAATGCAACAAACCCGCCCATTGAGAATCCACAACCGATTTTCGGAGCATGTGCATAACGCCGACAAACGAGACGAATCACGTGTCGAAGATCGGATGTCCATGCTGCATTATATGTCCGGGCAGTCTGCAATAAACATCCTTCGATCAAAGGTTATCACTATTACATACCATAAAGCAAAAAAATATCCCATTTTATATATTTTCGATTGTAGTAGTTACAATTCGTGTTACCATTAAGGTGGTGCATTTAATTCGAAATCTGAGATCTCAGATCGCAGTCAGAAATCGGTAGATCCATAAACAATCCGTTGGTGAAAAATGGCACTATATGCTAATGACCCCAACCAAACAACTAAACTTCGGTTACAATCACAAACATAGGCAGGTTTTTTTGGTGAATAAAAATCGGTTTTAACCAAACGCCCCTGATTAGTCATTGACGTTTCTTACCTGATCCATGAAGTAATGGTAATAATCAAAGAAGCTACTCCAAACCGAAATCGAAATTTTCGCTGACTTTTAGGAAACGAAACCAAACTCTTGCTTTTTATGGCTGCAAACGAGATTCGGTTCAAACTAAAAGTCTTTGCTCATCGCGATCTTGTTCTGTTTTCATCACTGGCGCCTATTCAAATAAAAATCTGCAAAAAGATTTAATCAAAAGCCTTTCGTCATTAGGTATAATAAAAGCGCTTTTGAATAAGATAAAGTAAATGCAATAAAAACTAATATTATCGTGACTTAAAAGAATCGCAATATAAAAGGAACTTAGGCTGGAAATATCAAGCGTGCGGCAATAGCATAATGGAACCGACTGAAGGCAGCAGAAAAAATTGGAACATAACTGACTCGAAATATTTATATTGTAATCCCTAAGGAAAAGCTTCCACCTTTTAAAAGTTGGGACTAAGAACTGCGGAAATGACATTCAAGGATAGACTCCCAAAAAAAGATTTTAATGTAAGTAATATTATTGGAGGTACCATTGATAGGAATTTGCCCATAGTAGAGCGTCTAAACTTGGATGAACATAAAGAACTTAGAGAAGCCAACAGTCAAAGAATGAAGGCATTAGCAGGGGACCGATCCTCCGGTCGCCTACAATCATTGCTCTCACTTTTATACTAACGTATCATGCACATAAATTATGACCTACCTTCAATACGACGCCCCCAAGACCACGTGGATTGACGACCACCGATCGATAGCCACGTTTGTTACAATCGATTACGGCGTGCAATATATAGGAGCAATCGTGTGTTGACCCTAAAATATATAACGGCGTTTTCCCTTCTGTATACTTAGCAATTGACTCAGATGTCTGTCATATCGATAGCAGTTAATGAAGTGGAGACAAGTGAGAGGCCAAAAGATAAAAGGTGAAATTGAACGTTTGAAAAAATAAAGACCAAAGGGAAAATAATAACTTCAGCTTTCATAAAAAAAAGGTTTTATGAGAAAAAAGGTGTTTCGAAGCAATCAAAATCGAAAGATTGAATCATTTAACAGCTCGACAGCTCAAAATATTCCAACATTTTTTGGGGGCATCGAGGATGGTGGGAAAACAAATTTTTTATGCGCTATTTCCCACTTGATGTGTATAAAAATGTTTTTTTCTTCCATTCACCAATCACTATTCTGGAATGAACTTGAACGTAAATTAATCTTTCACATTTCGACAAATAATTTAATTGAGATTGTATAAAATATATAGACATCAATTTCATAAGATAGGAAATCAAAATAACACAGGGGATCAATGAACTACGCTATACCTATGGAATAGGTGATCAACGTATATAACTAAAAGAACCACTCAAACACAAAGGTAACTAAACAGATTCTGGAATATAAGAATAACAGCAATAATAACATACACCTCATTCGCGGATCTCAGCTCAAGTTAAATCACATATCCCTCACCGTTTATGGGATTCTTTAAATTACCTCCTATGCTGGTTGAATTAATTGCTTTGGTCTGTTAGGGTGTTGAGTATTTTATATGAATATATTTCAAAGCCCATACCACTATCAAGATAATAGAACCTAATGATTTTAAAAATAAATACAGCAATATTATATAGCAAAGACTGCATTTTTTATTCACAGGTGTATTTTATTATTTACAGCTGCGTTAAAAACAAGAAAGTAACTATTACACTGCTTTCACATTACTTTGAGGTAAAGATATTGTCTATAAATACCGTTAAATATTTTCCTAAATTGCGGATGACTTAAAACGAAAGCATCATTTCAATTTCTATACGAATGCAAACTTTCAATACTAGTTTTACAATTTTTGCATTGCATCATTTATAACGTTAAAAGGAAAGCATTCCCCACCTCCTCCCCTCCTAAGAAAAACCTGCTTGAATATCAAGTCTGCACACTTTATCTCATCAATGATCCTATTCAGTACTACTGAATTCACCTTTTATCAATTCTTAACTCTACCTAGGTGGTCGATAAACCATACTTTATTGTTTTTAACGCCAATGACACTTTTACGACAGCTGTTGCAACCCAGCTGGACAAGATAATATAGAGGATGCACTATATGACTGTGGAAGAGGTTTCTAAGTTGAATGCATAAGGGACATTATTGTCCAAAATTACTGACGTTGAGGTAGACTTAATTTTTATAAAACTGTAACAATTCCGGGAATGATATTTGAAGGGAAAAGTATTTAGAAGACGAAAATGGAAATTTGTTTCGCTATCCAATCGTTAGTTGTCACAATTAAAATGAGAACTTAACGGGATTCTTGTCAGTTTTGGAATGGCGAATATGATACTGACTGGTAATTGTTTTCATCATCCACTTTTAACCGAAAACAAGAATAGATATTAATGTGCTTAAAGCATAGCAAATACAAGAATATTCCGGTCTTCCGCAAGTCTTATGCATCCTGTTAATGAAAACCTAAAACAGGAGGAATGGGAGGGGGTAGAACTGCGCATGAACTATATCAACAAATCCCAGTGAACCATCCAAATACGAGGAAATTGGGAGATTCATTCTACGCCACTACCACTGTTCCTTAAAGTAGTGGGATCAAGGAATGAAACCTCAACAATGTGCACGATAATAAGATGTCTTGTTAAGTGATCGCACACTTCCCACAGATTAGAATAGGTAATAGCTCCCATCAATTCGGCTTCTAAAATGAGCTTCTCAAACTCCCCTCTCTCTCTTAGACAGCAGTTATCTTTCTCTTTTCCTACCTTACAAGAACAATGCAACTAATCAAAAGTAGCATTTTTTCTTTGCTATTCTTCTGCGTAAAAACTGTGATAGCTGATAAAACGTCAAAGAAAATAAATAGAATATCTCGCATTAAAAGTAGATCAACAAACCGCAAATGCCCGGAAGAAAAATAACGATGGGTGATTTATCGTGAGTGCGATCGGGATGCATCCAATCGACCGCCGTTTGACCGCCATCTTCGAACGATACAATTTCACTGCAAAACAATTTTGCACAGTTTAATTAACCTTATCATTTCTTCCCGTATAAATGGGTATGGACTAATATAATCTCAGTTGAAGCTCACAGCGGACTGGAAAAAGGGGAAGAGAGGGAAGAATATGGAGGGGGGGGGGGAAGAGCGGGGAGGTGCAAAATGCAATGGGAAAACGACGTTAACCTATAATCCTTACAATTCAATGTAAAATAAGAGAGAATGTAATGAAAAACAACATTTATTTGAGGCGGAAAATACAAACTTAAAATCACACAGTCGAATCACAATAAACTGTATTGACAGGCTACTAGGGAATATTTTAATTTGTGCTTGTCGTCTTTTTTCACATCCTAAAAACATCGTTCAACCGAATGACCCCCCCCCCCCATCGTATACGTAGACAGTTCATAACCGCACAAATGCAGCTATAGTTCTCTGCAACAATGCATGCATGGCTCATGGAGATGGCAGTGGTGGCAAACTATTTTTGCCGCTTCCATCCGTTCCCTGATCGCCTACATATTCTCCCTTCCATCCATCTAACAAATTTTTTTGAAGATGGAAGGGTGGCCGTCACCTTTTTCCCACCTCTTCTCTGGCCACTCCCCCCTCCCCCTATGCAATTCAAAGCGAACCCCTTGTGAACTGCATCAGCATATCTTAATTTAGATAATAATGCTTATATATTGAAGCGCACTGAGCGGATGTTATTAAGTACTTAGTCTACATGAAACAGAATTTAAAATAAATACCCAAAGAAAGGGGATAAATGCTTTATATGGAGTGCTCTCTACGGATCAAGTAAGCAAACACCGGTACAATAAACGCTACCACATTGTTAAATAGTGTCAAAGAGTTATTATTATTAATTTTGAATACTTGTTTACTCTCAAGAGGAACTACATCAGATTGCTTCAAATTGATAGCACTTAGGAATTGAACGATAATGAAAGAGGAAAAGGGGACATCTTGCATGTATAAGCGCATTCTCGGTTACCTTTCTTTTTGTGAGAATATCAAATCAACTAAGCTCATAAGTAAGATCAAGCTTCTAAGCATCTTTGACAAAGCAAACCGACAGTCCCATAGTATCACGCGAACATGTTCTGCCCACCCACAATCATCAACTTATAGTTGATCAAAAAGCCTCGTAGTTAGCCATTGAAGATAAGTTAAATTCTCCATTTTGAGATGCAAAAAGTTCCATTAATTAAACATTTATATTCAGAACTCGCAGAAAGCATTGCAAAATTATCCAAGGACACCATACCGTTGGAATGGTAGGGATGGGCGACTTCGACATAGCTGTCGTATGGCAGTCTGCAGAAAGCCGGATGGGCACCACCAAGTTGGATGGAATACTTGGTGCAGACATGGTATATATTCTTGGAGGTCATGCTCGAACCGTGATCCTGGTGCCACATAAATGCGAGGCTTCTAAACTTTACAGTCTTAATTACGCGACCACTATGGATATTACAGCAAAATACTCCTCAATGATACCTCCTGGCATTGAATCAAAGCGTTCATTAGAGTGCTCTAAGAAAGAAGATTTAATGTATAGGTTATCTCTATTTACAAAGCTTCTGAAAAAATTTCATTCAAGAACAGCGACCGAACGAAAAAGGCAGATGATGTCCTTTATTATCATTTTACAAAGCGCTTACATATTACTCCTGAAATAACCAGCAAAGCGCGAACGCTGCTAGCGAAAAGCTTAAATTATGTATGTAGCTTGCCAACCCCAAGTTTGGATGCCCATAGGTCAGTCTTTCTGTGAAAGGACAGTAATTGACCGACAGGTTGGCCGGTCTGAAAGGACATTAACTGAGCAAGTTTTGTCGTGGGGTTATCACCGTCTAGCATCTAGGGAACACCAGCTATCTGAGCAAGCTCAAAACTTGACGCATTAAATGGATCCCTTCCGCCATGTCAAATAGTCGACACGTTGACGATCTGTATCGACGGAATGCGCATATCATTAAATAAAACCTGCTCCAGGTAATCGACAAAAAATAAGACCTGCTCTAAATAATCCACAACGACTGCGAGGTATGTAGATTATGAATTAAGCAATCAACGATAGAAACAATATGCTACATGTGTCAAACGATCTTATAAAACACCTTTGAAGACAACGTGGTACCCTTTGCATTTTCTTTCTGCCTTATTTCCACTCCAAACTCTATCATTTTCTCTTATTACTCTTTCAATACGTTTCTAGAAATTGACAGCTACAAGCCGCATTATAGAAAAGCTATGTCTGTGCGCATGTATCTGTATTTGTGTGCCTAGCATCTTCAACTTGAGCAGTGAAGTTAGACTCAGCTTCGAACCGCAGTCAGATTAGCTCCAATTTACGCCACTGAACTTAGACTCGGCTCTAGCTTTAGAACCAATGACGTTAGATTTAGCTCAAACTTAAAGGTCGCTGAAGCTAGAGTCACAAAATTCGGAGAGTATAATTCACAACATCTGATGACCTTTTACACCACCTTTCGACTTGACACATAAAAACTGAAAGGATTAGGGACTATTAAAGTATCGAAAATTGCATGCATCCAGCAACGCATCTTATACAACACCAATCGCAGAAAAGAGAGAATATCCTCATCTCCTCCATAACGCTGATGCAAACAACGGGTTCACTAGCAACAGCTGACCCAACTCCCCTATGTATTAAATAAAATGAAATAAACCGGAACGTGGGACGGAAGTGCAATGGAACACAAGTTTCGCGATTTTTCCGATTTTGTAGTGAAATATGTTACGATTGTACCGGGATCCGGATGTGGTGTCTTCTGCAGTTCCGGGTGCAACTTCTGGAAAAAAACCTTCATGGCTCACCTCACGTCAAATATACGAAAACACTTGCTAATGCTTTTGCGTGAAATGTTTCCACTAACATTCATCAACCCTATTATATCACTGATAAACGATTGATGAAACCCTGTGTACAGCTTACCCGCATATCCCTCTCCCTCCTCCCCCCCCCCACCCCTCTTGACTCCGTTACATAATTTGCTTTCTTGATGAAAGATTTTTCTCCAGAATGCAATAAGTAAAAACAGTATTTCTTCAACGACCTTTTTTAGGGCTCCACCATGTCTCTCAGTGTCTCATTAAAAAAAGAATATAATGCGCTTTCTATTTTAAATTTGGAGATCAAAATAAACTCAACAATTCGATTCACTTTTTAAAAAAATCCACTTTTATAACTTCAAATCGCGTATTATACAACTCCACTAATATGGAATGCTTCATTAAAGATAAATCCTCAATGATAAAAAATTTCATCACAACAATAATAATAATAAAGAATACATCAAGGCGAATAAATTAATGAAACAAAAAAGAAGGAATGAGTCAAAAAAACTTCTCTCCCTTCCCCCCCCCCCCCCTCCCCGTTTATGCTATTTGCTCTCGTTATCTCAGAGTGCAAAAAAAAATCATCTAAGATTTCAATAACGCATAATTCGAAGTAATTAAGTGCTATTTGAGTTTCAACCAAATAAAAAGAATAGAGAATATAACGATTGCATCGATATATGCGATTTCATCGATAAAATATCCTATATCTAGAAAAACTATTCGTAGACAATACAAGGGGATCAAAAATAAACTTTACCTATCAGACTTGACATTATGCATTGATGAGAAGCATATTAGGAACATTAATAGTTTTTATTTTTTCCTCTTTAAGTTTCACAGTTTTTTCAATCGGTAATACAATCAGGATGATGCGGTTCTTGAATGTTTCCACATCCCCTCACCTCCCCCCCCCGCCCCATCGTTCACTTCCAAAAAATATTCTCAATACTACAAGTGGCAAAAAGAGACAGCTGGAATTTCATACTCAGTACCTCTTGTTATATTTCTAGAAGAGAATGCTATCTTGAAAAAAACCGCAAGCCTTGGAAAAATGCCTTGAAAAAACCGCAAACTTTTCCATGAAGCCTGATATCTACGAAATATACCATTAAAACAGGAATTATAGAGAATCAATCTAAAATTTCTTATCAATGACGTCATAAACCATTTACGATAAAACAACATCAGCCATTTCCTCTATAAAACGTTCACGATGTATAATATTTGTTGCGGCAATAATAATACGAAAATTATTATTTTGTGCTAATAAATTTAATGCTGCAATTTCAGCAAACGTTACACCACCAATAAAATAGACTAAAATCGCTTTACGAATACGACTATCAGGTGGCCGACTAGCCGGTGTATATGAATTTTGATCACAAAACACTGAATCACCGAATGTTTTCTTCATCTCAGATATATTCCAACCATTATTAACCGTATCGCCAACAATCTGACAAAGCACTGGTGTAAATGCACCCGAAAAGACGTATCGCATTTGATTTGGTGAACGCAGATCGAGATTCGTTTCTTCCTTTGTTGCCACAACGTTCATACGTCGAGAAAGGAATTGAAGAGTTGGTCGATTCGGATGTCGGGACGTTGCAACAGCTGGATGAGTCTTTAGTGTTGTAAGTTGAGGTGATGTTCGCTCCACTAATAGACCTTGAAGTGACAGTGAATAAAGTGCCGAAAGATATTCATGTCCATATGTACGCAGGAAACAACTACGAAATTGAGTGTAATATTTCGATGGGATTCCATTTTGACAAACTGACCATAAACATGCCAATAATAATACTTGCCATTGATTACTTTGTCGGCACATAGCATTTTCCAAGAAAAGCATAACTTCATTCGAATCGAAATTACCACTGACCAGTTGATGTTCCAACGTTAATCGATCGGACATACCTTTACAATTTTCAAGTACAACTTCACAAGCACAAATATGAAGTTCGAGAAGTTTGTGCTGTTGCTTTAATGCTCTCAGTTCATTGGAAACAAAATCTTTCATTTGTTTCACTTGTTCCAATCTTGAACCTTTATCGTAACTTGCTTGTAATGATTTTGCCTTAGCGCTTAGAAATGGGAAGACGGCTGTCATATGCATGTCACGTACAGTTGAAAATATCGCATCACTATTATCAAGTGTTGTCACTCGAGAACGGCATCGCTCATTATTTTTTATTCTTCGTGTCACCTCATCTCCGAACGTTACCTTCCCACAACTTATATCAAACGTATCATGAAGCATCGATTCGTAGGTGAGACCGGTAAGCAGTACCGTTGTAATATCAATATTCCTATCCAAAAGGAATAGATGACTAACTGGCTGATCGGGTGATGATCTTGGCTCACCCAAATCCGCATAAAATTTCTTCATTAAACGATTCGTTTGTGCACTATATTCACCCACTCCATATACGGTCGGAATAAGACCATAAAGGGATTGTAATTGCCATAACGATTTTGCAACAGCATGCAGCTGAGTGTAAGTACGATCGACCAATACTGATGATGTAAAATTAGGCAATTCAAGGGTGAATAAATGTGAGTCGATATTGATCAATGGTAGATCCATCTCATGTATATCGATCATTCCATAAACACCATTTCTTTCGAATTCCACCTCACAAACGTAAAGTTTAGTGGGCACGAAAATGACTGAATAAGCGCGATCAGGTTGAGCACGTATATTCTCCGCGATACGTCGGGCATTCGCTACCGATGGACGTACAAAGTAAACGCGACGCAATGATTGCTCTCCCCATACGAGATTTGTAAACGGTGCAAACTGTTGTACCAGTGCACAATTGTGTTGCTGTAAGAGTGACATTGAAGCAATCTTATCTAACGGTCGTGTCAGCGATGATTCCACAGCCAAATCTTTCACTTCGGGCATTGATTCAAGAAGATGTACCAGTTCACGACGCGCCATTTGCGCCAATAATCCAAAGTCATCAAATTCAGCCATTGCTACATATCTGCAACTTAATTGTGCCATTCATTACAAAGAAATTTATGTGATGCATTTACGACGTGAATAAATACGTGCATTCAATTCATCAAAAATTACACGAAAGTCTACTAAAGGCCACTTTAATATCTGAGGGGACGACAGCCCCATAGAATTCTATATAAAGAATCGAAGTAAAACTTTACACGGTTAAATCACAGCAGTTCAGCGTAGTCTCAAAAATTCTTAAAGTATATTATATTATCGTTTTACCTCAAAAACATCTCCTAGAACACTTCCTTCCACCTCTCTCTAGTGTATATCCTCCCTCAAATCAGGAAGGCAAAGTACCCCTCCCCACTTTTTAAGAAACCCCACATTAAAAATTCTGAAAACTGATTCGTTCTCACACATCTGATGTGCCATAGCACTTTATTCGATAACGCCGAAAGGTAGGTCGAGAAATTAACCTCTATGTCAACCACTCATTCTATAAATATTTTTGGCAATTTACAATCCCTAGGGGGGGGGGGTTGAAGCGATACAGAACAGCAGCACATGAAACAGCCACAAAACACCGTGCATCACCCCAACAAAACTCATGCACTGCTAATAAAAATGTACTGCTATAATGGCACACTGCTTACGATGCATTACTGAAAATGCTAGGTACATATACAGGGATCCTGCTAGTGATCTGCATTCTGTAATAGTGTTATCAAATATGAAAACAACAAAACGGTGTGCATCGAGGAGCTAAATATTCCTATAACGCAGTCTTTATCACTAGAAATATAGCACACATAGTGCAGCAAAATGACATGCATTGGTCAGTATGAGTCCATTCAGACACGAACCCAGGAACAGACTTTTTTCGAAATGATCCAGAAATGTATGGATAACATTTTTAGACCTGTTCAAAATCACTTCTCGAAAAAGATTGTTTTAAAACAGAAACTACATTCCAAAATAATTAGAAGCAACGCCCCAATTATAAGCCCTTATTTGAGCAATATCCCAGCAAAGTTGGGATTTTAATATTAGGAAGCCGCAGAAGAATTGAGCAAGTAAGTAGGCTTTATTTGTTAAAAATCAAAACTTTGAAAAAATTTATCACTCGAAAAAGAGTCTCTTTATCTATTCAAATCTACATTCTTTTAAAAATTTAGTCCCCTCTTCCACTAAATGGCCCTCAGGGATTTCATGATCGAATGCTAGAGCTTAAGAAAGACCGTCATATCACTCACCCCTCCTGACCCTCGCTGTGAACCAGTTGCCCCGCTGCCTCACTGACCAAATGATAAGTCAGGACACAATAAGCAATCATATACTGTTTAAAGAACGACGTATGAAAATAAGGACACATAGAAAGACTCGTAGTATAACACTACACGCATATTTGAGATAACACACTCATCATATACTAGCACAGAACATAGCACAAGTTTTTATCGATATTCCCAGAAAAGGTTTTTTCCACTAGGAAAATGTAAAAAAACTTACGTGTACAGCAAATTTTTGCCCTAGAAAGGAATTTTCCCTTTCCTTCCCTCGCAAATTCCAACGTTCTTTTCTACCATTTCCTCCCCTCCAAAGAAACTTCCCCTAGCCTCGTCAATATAAACTTCACTTTCCCACGCTGCGCGAAATGGACTTCGCCACGCAAGCACATGCAAGCACGATGACCCCAAATACCTATCTATACCCGCACCTTACGACACCAACACTGAGAATCCTCTCCACCCCACTCAGTCGAAACACAGAGGTTAGCCGTGAATTCAAAGATCTTCAGGGAGTGCGCCGCAACCGGACAACAAAACAACATGGCAACGAAGTGGCAGTTTTAAGAGTTACGAAGAAAAAGCCATTCAAAAATGCAAAATTCCAGGCATCCTTTCGGATGAAATCAAAATTCATCGACTAATTGACAAGCACATGAAGCCGCTCATAGCAACTGCTCAAATTTCAATTCCACTGCGCGGAAACCACTCTTGGCAAACTGCCAAATAGAGAGCTGCAACTTTCTGCCAAAATGATGCAAGGCAAGTTCAAAAAATGACCCGAAAATTGGTTCCAAGAAATCAGCCGAAAAATATATAAACTGCAAAGTTCAGTTTAAAGAAAATAGCGAATGACAAAGACCTCCTAAGCAATCTCGAGGAGGAAGTTGAAGATAAGGTAGACGCATCGATTGCAGTCGAAATGTACTTCATATAACGTCCTACAGAAAGAACAAATCCTTTCTTATTTTCCCCGCGTGAGCGAAGTTAAAAAATTTCAATTTGTCTTTCGATGCGCATCATCGAATACCAAGTGGAAAAGTACACTGGTTATGCAACAAAAACCACCTCAAACTGTTGCTACTTCGTTCATACAGCATTTATGAAAGGAACAAATTACTTCCTAAACACCTGGTGATCTCAGCACGGGAGATATATTATGGTGTTGGGAAGGATTTTTGCACCCGTTTTGTGTTCTTACTCATTTTTTGAGCGTCGTCTGTGATCTTGAGATATGGTAACAGCGTTGCTTTAAACATATATATCAAAAACCATCCATCTGCATAAAACTGCTGCAGATCGCATAATGTCGCGTAAACTGCGAAAGTCATAATAAAATTCCAGCGAAATAACTGAGAAGATTTCGCTGGAGATTTGATGGGAATGGAAACACAGAATCGCCACATTGCTGTGAGAAGATTCTATGTTTCCTCCCCTTGTTGTCATTCCAGACAACTGTATTTAACTCGTCATCTCATGCATTTGTCTTTGTCTCTCTCTCTTCCTTAGTGCGAAGCTACCCCCCGCGTACCCCTCGCTGCCGCCGCACTTTATTTTGCCGCATTTTGCGACACATAATCTGCCTAACTGACAACTAGAAAGCCTTATCCAAAACTTGGGCGTAACAGTCACTCCCTTTTCATTGGCTGCATGATCCACCGCGCACAACTCAGAAATTGTCTGAAGAAAATTTTCAGAATCAAATTTACGAGCATCAAGTGCTCGGCAAACAAAAACCAGACGAAAAATTTTAGTGGCACTGATGTCTAATCATCAATTCCAAGCCAAAACATCTGGGTCCAGCAGCAAGTGCAGTAGCATTTATGCATCTATTCATAAGTACCGCTACTTCACTTTCCCTATCTTCCTCGTTGCCGATAGCAAAACATTTGATAGCATCGGTTTATTGGGAGGATTGAATCGATTGTTGAAGATGACAAGTATAGATTTCTGAGATAACAACATCTGCCTTCGTTTCGGTTATGAGAATCTCCCATTCTGGAAGATTTGTTGACTTATACATGCGCATTGAAATAAAAACAACAGTTCCTACTTTGCTGCTCTGCATGCACCTTGAAGTTGCTAATTAGTGCTTACATGAGAGCCAATCCTGATCAACGAACAAAGCGATTATATTTACAGCGAATACTTTCTTCTGATGACAAACGCATTTATCTTGTCATGCATCTATCTTAAGATCTCGATAGCCGGGTGGCTTAAGCGACAGATTTGTAAAGTCCATTGTCCCATAAGCAATCCAACAGTTTTCCACTCTAGCCATCTTTACTTCAGGAAAATGAACCGATCAATAATATGCTGCTCATAAACGAGTGATATGGTCATCTCTTGGATCAGAATTTCTTCTCTCATACAAAATTCTCAGAAATCTGCTTCGAATGGATGCACGATCCCTAATACCCAAGGAATCTCTCAACTGTTCAGCAAATGTTAAAGGGTGCGCAGGTCATAAATATTCCGGAAAATGACCCTTACTGGATGGCGCTGGTTCTTACTGCGCAAACTCAGATGGAATACCTCCTTAGTGCAGAACGTGCTGTCCAACTCCTCCCAGATTTCGCTGACTACCGTATTGTCGACTACGACGTAGTTTCAATTATTGTGATCAGTCGACTCTTCGACTCCGATCAAACGATCAAACGCTGCCACATTCCCTTCTCATCAGCTGTCAATTAAGTATCAGCTGCATGGGTTGTAAACTGGCTGGCAGCAATTTTTATCAGCACTTCTTTGTAAAGTGTCGGCGTCCTGTTCAACTGTTGTTGTAAGGTCGATTTCGGACGTGTCCAACATAGTCTTCTTTCGCATCGATATGGATAAATAGTTTGGACGATGAGGTTTTATAATTTTGCTCCGAAGGTACGAATGATCAATTTGCACCCTGTCTTCCAAATGCCGAAAAAAGCGAGCTAATAGAATGCAAGATAAAACCACCTTCGGTCGGAATACACGCAATAAGAGAAAAGATTTAATAACTTAAGCGATCTAACCAATCCATCGACTCTCGTCTTCTTTAAGTTTAGAAAAAAATTTAACATTATCATAACAAATCCCTTACACCGCATATTATAGTTAGCAAATTTAGCAACTCTATCTTCAACGGTTTATGAGTTCAAATTACTAGACAAGAAGATACACCACATATATACGACGAGACACATAAAGAGATATGTGACAGAGGGAGAAGAATAAGTGCTAACCTGCGCTGACAGTCGCGTGTATAGCCAAAGCGATAGTAGAGAAAAAGGAACGAGCAGCACCAACGTTAGGAAGAGCATTCCCTTGCATGTACCAACCGCCGAAAGATACACTCACGGCCACCCACCCCGAAACACGCCTAAACCACAATTACTATCAATTTATTTATTATTGACTGTTATCTTCGTTTGCAACCCGTCGATAACATTTAACAAACATCAGTTATAAAGAAACCCAAAACTAAAGAAATCTACGGGTACGAAGAATGCTTTGAGGTGTTTTTCTGCATTTTTTCTTTGGCGAA
Source organism: Baylisascaris procyonis (assembly GCA_037389465.1). Taxonomy (NCBI): domain Eukaryota; kingdom Metazoa; phylum Nematoda; class Chromadorea; order Rhabditida; family Ascarididae; genus Baylisascaris; species Baylisascaris procyonis. The sequence goes on along the minus strand of JAZARR010000158.1, from coordinate 196,485 downwards.
AAAGCATCTACAATTTGATTTTTACATCTCTTAGTATGTTAAATTACGGAAGGCATATTTTTATGCGTTTCGGGGAACTATTAAAACTAAATAATAAAACTTAATAGACATTACAGTCGTAAGTTAATATCATTTTTGTACTTCATTTTCTCACTACTACTTCCTCAAAACAATTTGTCGGCTTTTGAAGGAATTATCGATAACTAAATGAAGGATCATAATGACAAGTAAAATTTTATTTAATAAGGCAACAGGAAATATTTTTCAATTTGAATTTCTCCCCATATATTTGGTCCCATAGAATGACTGGTCAACAATTGGAATCCTTCTAAAGTCCTTGAATGCTTGAACTGCTACTCGTGAAGGTAAGTAAGGGTAAGGCCACCTCCCAGCTATTAGAAGGCAAAGCGAGTAACGTAAAAATATCACTGGATGTTTTCCTAGTATGCGTTAAGCATATGCTGCAGCGATTAACGAGATAAACTGGCAGTTAGAGAAGTGCAACAGTTTAGTTATTATTTATTACTAGAATAGATGTTAATAAAAGAAATTCTGAGCAGGCTAGGTAGGTTAACTAACACTATTCAACCAACTTTCAATAGTACGCAGCAGTGAAAGATTAAATAATACTTAAGAGAATGACAGATGGCTGGTTACAACCGGGAGAAAATAGCATTGCAATATAAGGCTGCACCTAATACGCATTTCTTATGTCGATAAAGCCTTATCGATGTAAATTATATTCGTCTATGACGATGAGAGAAAGGATACAAGTAGATTGATTCTCTAAGCGCATTTATGCGTTTTTATTTTTAATAAAAGGGAACAAATTCTAAAAGACGAAAACAATAATGCTATGAGGGTACGACCTCAATTTTTACAATACACCTCAATTCTTCAGAAACAATTGGCCATTGAATTAATAGCCAAAGATTTTAAACACGATATAAATTGCAACTTTGGAAAAAGCAAGCTTTTCAAAGTTTCTACTCCGAAAATTTTTGGGATTTTGAAAAAGAAATTATTATGACGCTTGTTTTTTCCAAACTCTCACCCTTATGAAAGCTCCGACCACGTAGATGGATAACGAACCTTAATGTTGATAAAAAGCTTAATTAATCGAAAACAGTGATAAGCAGGTAACATAGTGAACGTCAATCTTAAACAAATGCTTTATTAACCGCAAACAGGTAATATTTGCATAATTCGAGACTTCCAACCCTCAAAGTTCAAAGACTACTTACAATGTAGTGGTGAAACCGTATTGTTCCCCACTGTCACATTAAACCATCATTAAAACAGAAAAGCAATGCATACAATGACAATCGATACGCTAAAGTGCTGCATCTGTTGAAAACCAATAGAGAAATGCCCGTTGTAAAAGCGTCTCGTTTTACTAAACTCGGTCACTGCCATATTTCCATTCGTCTTAGCTTGTATAGTGACATAACATCACCACAATGAAAACACCTTTCTAGGGGTTCTACACTAATATTATAAAGACATTTAGAAATTGAATTCCCCTCCCTCCCCCTTCTTCTGGTTTTGTATCAACAATCGACTCCTCCTCCCTCCGAAAATTCATTTCAGCAAAGCAGTTTTATTGATTGGGTACTCAAACTAAAAGACAAGTGGAACAGAAAGAAGACTATAAGTGGAGGGGGTCGGCAAGCACTGCAACACACGCACGCATAAAACAGAGATGGGTAAAGAAAGACGCTGCGTTATCGACGAGTGACGTTGCATTATCGTTTCAACAACCAGTACACTGAAACATCTTTGGTACGATAAGATGAGATTAGAAAACCAAAACTGAACATATTTTATAGATGTTGGAAACTGGTAATAGCAATCACTAGATGAAATAAAGAGGTAAACCTTTGTTCAATATTAAATTGTCCTACAATGTGGAATTGATATGAACTCTAAACATCAACGATATATGTGGATGTGCAGATGAGTGGGTGGTGGAAGTGAGATTTGTGAATCAGAGCTGAGTGTATTTCAAGGTGTATTGGAAACTCTATCAAGACAAATCATAGACTAAACTAAAAATAAAATTTTTGAGAGACCTAGAAGGAGTTAGACAGACCCAGAAGGAATTAGACAGATCGAGAAGGAATTAGACGGACCTAGAAGGAATTAGACAAACTTAGAAAGAACTAGACGGACCTAGAAGGAACTAGAGAAATTTAGAAGGAATCGAAGAAACCTGGAAGCATCAAGCAAGCATTCTTTTTCTATCTGTTTAGATCGCTTATCTCACTTTGCAATCAATGAGTGCTGTATAGATAGCAGCTACGACACAGTGACTAATGAAAGCATCGCTACGAGAGCATCGATAATTATACTGCAACCAGCTTGCCTTTATTCCGCTTGGTCGAATTCTCATTTTCGTGCAGCATCATCACCAATGTCCTCTCTGTCACCGTCCTACCCACCTAAGACTTTTTGAGGCATATATCAGTCACCAATATATCCCCGTCACCTCAATCTTTTCTATGCCATGCGGCGAGTTGACCTTTTCCTGGTGGTCGCATTTTGCGCCTTATATGAGTTTAGCAGGTCTAATCTAGGTATAGAATAACCTCGTTGATTAGCTAATTTAAACCTTTGTAAGTTTGCATTTGCACGCACCCTGCAACTAGTTGCGTTACAAGGCAATGGGCAGATTTCGAAAGATCCTATGATGTTACAAGGATTACTGTTGAGGTTGCAAAAGGCAGGAAAAAGATTGCAGTTGAGGTTATAAGACACCCTTTGAAGCAACAAACAATACCTCGCAATTCTCTCAAGTCTCCACCTTGGGCACTATGCAAATCTAGGTATAAAATTCCATCGAAGGATCAATTAAAGTTTACAGGTTGTACAGACATCGTTATCATTATATACAAATATTAAGGTGCGGGAGTAAACCCCTCAAGTCTTATTTCATGTCCAAGCATTGTCTTCAAGTTTTATTTCATAAATAAGCATTGAAGTAATATTTGGTCATAAAAGGAAAGCACAATAAAGGAAGCAGAAGATCACTTGCACAAATAAAAACAACATATTAGACAACGGTTGGCATTACAGTCAATCAAATCTTTGGTTTTTGATTGGCATTCGCTATATCACATCTTCGTCCTGAGCGATGACGATGACTGGCCTGGACGTTGTAAGAGAAGATGCAACAACACCTGTAATATCTGATGAAAATTTCCTTATTTCAAACCGACTGGAATAAAAGTCAGAGTTATTCCACAGAGGTTATCCTGTAGGCATAAATGAGCATTCATATAATGGTCCCGAAACGTTTGCTTAATCAATTTTCTTGAAAGATTTTTCCTCGACATTGGCCTATCCTCACTCTCAAGTGAATATAGCTTGTCCATAGATCTGCTGCTCAGACATCTGATTCTATTTCAAATTAGACCCGATATTAAAATATACGAAAAATTAGCATATTTTTCCTTTTGAAAGCTTCTTTCTGCATAAATCTTCCAAATTTAAGCATATATTCTTGAAGAAACTCAAAAGCGTTTATTATTTACTGTAATCGAAGAGAGATTTGTATTTAAAAAAAGACCAACATTTAAGCAAATTCGGTAACTCCATTGTCAAAAGTTGTGGAATTGATAAATGAAGCATTTGATGGGAACGGAGGTTCGTTCGTAGAGTAGCACTAATTTAACGTCAAAACGCTTCGTGAATTGGTGCCTTTTTCTCTACATATGGCGCATATGGCGTGCTTTCTAGATTACAAACAAGAAATGTAGTGAAAATAGCATTAGCATTACCTGAATGGTAGGAGCAGGCACGACGAATTCGTTACTCTCGATGCATTTAAGGGAGAGAGACCTCAATGCAGGCAGACGAAGCAGCAATTTGGCGAATCTTTGGCTTTGATGCGGGTTTTGTTGCCTACAATATTCCTCCAGACAGTGGTATACCTTTTCTCGTTGTGACTCAACCAGTGAGCTACATTGTAATCCAGGTACATCTGAAAGCATTCTTTGTAGAGTCATTCATGAGTATAATTATTCCCAATTTAGTGACTGAAATTATTTTTATCATTAAATATTATAACTGAAATTTTCCATAGAATCATTCTAGCTTTTCCCTAAACAATGCCTAAATTTCTGGTCAAGTAAATGAATTCCGGCGGATGAAATCCGTTTCATCAACGGCAATTCTTGCAAATTTCCCGCTCAATTGAAATATGTTTCGAGTGGATTAACCTAATGAAGCTGCCTGAGGCACAAATATTTTAATATTTGAATCTCAAGTAAGCTCCAAGCTGGAGCAAATCGAACGCACTCCATTCTCTCAAAATTAATAGTTCTGTACAACTGAAATCTCCATTAAAGTGAATTTCTCTAAAAGACAAAGCTAGGCAAAGTGAATAAAAATTGCAATCGGTGAAAGAATTAACGTATGCACTTTGAGATTTGATTTTTTTTTTGCCCGGGATAACGTATTTAAAGTCCATTTAGGCCTTTTCGAAGGAAACGTTGCATTAATCAAACAAAACAGTTTGCAATAGTAGCAAATATATCGCCCATTACATACATCAAATAAAATATTCAAAAAACGTGGTACTATAAATTTTATTTCACTGACAACAAACATTTAGTGAATGAAGGGAGAGAGGATGGGAGAGGAAGTAGTTGGGAGTGGACGATATCTCATAGTTTCTATTCCTTTTTCGCTATTCATTAATATAAAAAACTAATCGAGAGACCTAAATTGTGGAGGAGTAGTGGACAACATAGAATGTACAGGCAGAGGAGGGTTCTACATTCACCATATGTTAATTCGTATATATATGGAATTAGAAAAGATGGTTAAGAGTTCCATTTCACTTCGAGGAGCATAAGAGTTTCACTGAATCAGATCAACAGTCTTCGAAAATACAATCTGAGGTCAAGGGTCAACTGATCTTTTGCCACTTTCGCAATGCCTGTTGCACTATTACTTGTTTGAGAGGGCACTTTTGTAATTTTTGATAAGACTTAAGTTTCGCATTCGTTTTTACAATCCATCATTTTCTACATTACGAATTACAATTCCTTTTGTTGAGTGAAAGAAATACGCAGTAAAAGTAAGGTAAAAGAAAAAACTATGTACCTGGATTGAACAATATGATCGACCTGAGTGCACCCAATTCCATGCGATCCACGACCAATTCACGCATTTTCCCTGTCAATTCTCGAAGGATCCGATCGAATAACGCTTGACATCCTCGTTTCTCAGCTTCACGCCTCTCCATCGGCCTCTCTGGCCATAACATCAATTTCTCACGGGTAGATCGGAAAGCAACATCCGCAAGGATCAACTCATTCCAACCTGAAATATACTCAAAAGTAATCTGGATCACATTCAAATTTAGAATGCCGTTTTATCGACCAGATGATGCCAATAGAAGATGTCCATGAAATGAAGCCAATACCTGTGCAATTCTCGAGGATTTATGCACAGCTTCAACAATAAACGCAGTGTTAAACAGATCACACCTTTTTCAGCGACTAGAAATTTGCACAACGAAACGATTCGTCAAGATAAGATCCTCGCTACCGCTAGGATATAACCTGTTGTGGGACCTTGAATCTGCGTATTTACTTATTAGATGCCAAACACTCGATGTGTGGCAAATGCCGCTAAGATGTGGATGGTTTCATTATGACTGTTAGCAATATTTCCCACCCAGTAATTTAGCTATTAGCAATAAATTCTCTGAAGTTAAAAAATTCACATACTTAGCATATCGAACTGGACAGCTTCGAACTTTTTTGTTGCTTAGTGTTTTGAGAAAGTTGCTATTACTACATTGATAAGTAGTACTAAATATTACAATAGTGACATATTAATGGATCACTATGCTTCATATCGAATAATTGGAGTTATAGAACTACAATTATAATTAAGTAGTTAGCAAGGAATATTAGTACTGATAGTAGTAGTAAACACTTAGGACTCATAACATCACTAGTAATAATGTGAGATAAACTACTGACTGCCAATATTGCAGTGTTATATCACAGTCAAAACCAGTTAGTCTTGAAAGCCCGCATGTTCCGCATTTTTCGATGCAGCATTACCCCCCCCCCCCTTCCTCCCTCCCCATCCTTCAATCCTCCTCTCCATGATGTATCCACTGAGCGATATAGAGTACGTCATTCGCTGATATCTGTAGTATTTACAACATCCCAAGTGCTCTACCTGGTGGTGCTGTCTCTAGGTTAGGCATTGAAGGTTTCAAATGAATCTCGATTGGATTATTCTATCAGACGTCATGGATGCCAAAATTTTTTCAACAACATTTCAATGAACGCAATGATATACATTACACTAATGTTAGCGAATCTTCGACATGGAAATCGTGTGGCAGACCCAACCAAAAAACCCCAGCAAAGTAGACCGGGTTTACTAATAAACCCACTTAATATGTTACCGAAAACGTATTGCTGCTTCAAATCGTTTCCATAAGGCACCAACTCAACAATCTAAATGCCAATAAGCGATGGCACTGACCATTGCAAAGCACGACAAGCAAATCAAATCCCCTAGAAAACTTTCGAAACTGTAAGTGACTAAAAAATTCGGAGGGGGAAGGGAGGGATGGTGAGAGGATAATGTTAAATATTCACCTGAATAGATAAGCCTGGACTGATCCTCAATCGGAATATCACCAAAAGATGGGATCATCAACGCCCAATCGATAATACGCATCACCTGCCATTGCACTGATTCACCACTGTTCAGATCGTTCGACTCTATCTGAAAAACATTTAGTCACTCTTATTAACTATTAAAGTGCTCAGATACCGATCATTTTCGACGAAAAGTTTTCATTTAGTTAAATCCTCTCTATATTATTTCTACATGGTTGTCGGTTCCTATATTTCATCTACATAATCGAGCACCCACTCCACTGAATCTTAAAAATTTATCGCAATGAAAGATCTATTCATTTTCCACAGCTGATAAGGTTGAAATCTGCGACCTATTGATAAGTCAAAAGATAAGAGGGATAAACTGCAACTTGTGACTAAATATGGTCGGGAGATTATGCTAATTGCACAGCTTGCATCCTGTCATGCATCGATAACAACGCTAAAAACTTATAAAACGGTAAAATGGCCGCATAAATTAACAAAATTAAAGTGCCTTAATGTTGTTAAGAAGAGCTTCTGAAGCTTCTTCAGCATCAGCGATACTCTCCGCAGGCATCTCGTTACTCAAATTGCTCGTACTTTCGGCTTCCATTCGATTCGGTATCATATGGGCAACAAGCATCTTCGTTGCTTCATTTCGTGACGTCTGACGTTCCTCTTGTACCGCTGAAATGTTACATTACATTTTTCGTAGCGAAAGTGCAAAGAAAACTACAAGATATACCGAAGAGACTAATCGTCATCCAAGAAGACATTTTAATTCAACATTTACACATTTCACTATTTACTCTCCTGCGTTAATTTAAAAAATAAATAAAAGGAATTTTTTGTGGATTTTATAGAACTGTTTAAATTCATAATCCAACTGTTTATCCATATAACTCAAAAAAATTTGAGAATTTTCGGGATTGGAAAAGAATGTCTTCCTTCGGAGAATATATGCAAATCCCATTCAATAGGAAAATACTGCAAGCGATAATTTTGAAAATTTTTGGAAAGGATAGAGATAGCATAGCATAAATCTTCTCAAATTAATCAAATATTTGCAAACAGTCTGCGCGATCACTGATCGATGCAGTCAAGTATGCAACCGCATTCCCCATCTTCTTTCCAAAATTTCTCAACATTATGGAAAATGAGTAGAATTTATTGGTGTGCGAAAGAAACCGGAAATCAACAGAATGCATCAAAAATATTTTACAGCTGTGGCAAAAAAAAATCCCCTCACAACCATCGTACATGGGCAATATTTCAATGATCAGTCTTCCCAAACGATGTGAAATTTTCATTAGCATTCAAATTTAGATTGAGAATGATGTACTGTATCGTTCTCAATTTGAGAACTAATAATTAAACGAACGCCAATTAAGCCTAGCTCACTACTCTGGGTTCCACTACTTAAGAATCGACTCCACTTCTTTTGATTGCAGTTTCAGCACTAAACTAATGGGCATTCTTGAATTCTGCTAAAAATCTTAAAAACTTGCAAGTTCTATTGTAGTTTCATGAGCACTAATTAGGTTTCAATGGGCACAGAGGGCTCTGAAACTCCATGGGGCGTCACAAAAAACGAGTGCTTTCTGACGACGTAAACGAAACTATGTCCTAAATTATTTCCTAAGATCAACCTCTAAGCTAGATAAGTCGAAATTTTTGAACATTGGGAGTCCTTACGAAACGGAGGTGATGTTTGATCGTGCAAAGGACAATTCTCAATCTATATACTCACAAAAAATAATGTTGACTAGTACAAAATACAACAAAAGTTGAAGATTTTTGAGCTTTTTGTAGCAGAATACAAAAATGTCGTTAAATTTGGTGCTAAGACCACTGAAGCAACAGAAGCTGAATTGATTCTTGGAGAGGAGAGCACAAAAGATTGAGCGAACCCTCATTTAACGGAATTCGTTTGATCCATAGGGGTGGACATATCTTCCTCTTCGTAGAAAGTCCTCCCTCCTTGCAAGCTTCAAACCTTTAAGAATGAGAGAAGAAACCTAAGAGATCACAGAGTGCCAGGCTAGAAGACAAGAAGCGACCTTTAGATCCCGGTCATAAAATCAACAAGGATACCTATTTCAAAAAATTCTCTAACCGAGGATGAAATATAAAAATGAATAATAATATAAACACTGCGTCGTATGTGATTCCATCTAAACAAGAAAACTAAAGAACAAATAAATAAATAAAAAGGAACCTTCTCGTTTCATGCCCATATTTTTACACTTTCGATAACGACAATATTGACATCGATTCCTCTGTCGCTTATCGATAACACAATTACGATTTTCACGACACGAATAAGTGAGATCCTTTCTGACTGTTCGCTTGAAGAAACCTTTGCATCCTTCGCAGCTGAACACATTCACATCTTATCGCATTCGGACATTCCAACTTCAAGCCCTATATAATGGAAATATGCACTAAACTCAGGCATGAATATAAAATTTTCCCGCTAAAATGCATGGTTTTTGATATGCAATGAGGATGGACACCCTTAAAGTATATAAGCCAGTTGTATGGTTTGCTAACGAAGAATTCGTTGTTTTTTTAACAGCAACATGTATACAAAAAAGAACCATATTTACACAAATTTCACTTCACCTTCAAATAGTCGTACCCTGATTCGCATTTAGTGAATCAATAAATGACGCAAGGTTCTACCCAATCAGTTTAAAAAATCTATTTTCGGTATTTAACTAGTAAAATTTTATGGAAAAGTGCAAACAAGCGCCTCAAAACGAGTCGAAATGGAATAAAAACTTTTTTCGAAATGCTGAGATTTTGATAATTCGGTAATGAGGACCGAAATAGAGAATACTTCCTCTTCCATCAACCCCTCCCACCCCTAATCCTTCCTCCTCTTCAAGAAAATTGCTTTAATTTTCACGTACTAAAATTTTATCAGCGTATACGAGTAAGATGCATGCAAATATTCGTCCGATTTTTTTATATAACACTTCAAAATGGATTGTACAGAAAAGATTCAACTTTGTCTATTAGAGAAAAAACTGAAACCAATTACATAGCAACATATTCGATGCATTCAATGTAAACTGAATGAACCCATGTTGTGTGACTAATGAGATAGAAAGAAACAAATCGCATATTAGATGAATCTAGGAAGGAATGAAGAACATACCTGTAGACCCCGTAGTGCTTTCCGGAAGCTCTGTCGCCACATATAGCGCATATGTGTTTTGCCGAAGTCAGAGGATGCTCGGTGAAAGGTGATGACTGCACCGCATAAGAAGGCATCGACGGTGTAGTGCTGAAGGACTACTTTTCATATTTTTCTCCCGATATAACATGTAACCGCTATTTGATTTTCACAAGGAGGTTTTGATTTTGCGGTGAAGTTTCTACTACAAATAGGTTCTGTCGCGAACGTCGCGAAGTGAATAAAGAGGAAAAAAAGGTCGTGAAGAAACGAAACGGCTATGTTGTGGAAGTTGGGCAGCAGGTGAGTCAGCCATGCACTCCCTGCTGCACGTCATGTCCATGTAGCCCGTGATGCCGTTTCCTCTGACCGCCAAGCACTCTCCCTTCTTACCGAAGACTTGCATCTCCGTTGGTTCCCAACGGATGAGCAAGCCGCGTTATCTCCAGACGATCTCCATGCATATCAGTGGACATCGAAGCATTTCGGGGGAAGCCGGAACCAGCGGACGGATAAGTTATCCGTCCAACTCTCGTCGTGGATCAAAGGACCCAAAAAGTGCCATTCCGGAGCAACGCTTCAAGAAAAGGAAGCTCTCGCGGGTGCCAACAAGGCACCAAATAGAGGTTCGGCGGCCGCTCCATATCGGCCGCATGCAACGGAGCCAACAGGCTCACAAAACCCCGCGTTTTCGCGCATCGGCCACTCCCTGTGATCATTTGTTTCGCCTGCTTTTTGTATTAGCCACTGAACCCCCTTCCCCCTATTCCTTCCTCTTCCTCCGTAGGCCATCTCACCCTTTTCTTTTTCCCCTACAGGTTCTGCTCAATGAGGCAACCTTGTTTCCCATGATGGAAAGGTGCGAACACAGTAGATGAGAAACTTGTAGTAACTCTCGCTTCACTTGAAGAGATGAAGATGTGGGGCTGCATTGAGGGTATTAACATGTAATTTAGATTGTGCAACGATTTTCGGTTGTGTAATCATTGTAGAAGATGCCATCACAGAGACCACAGAAATGAAAATGAATAAAACTAGAGGAAATCAGCGTAGGAGTTATTTAAGAACCTTGTAACTTCGTCGCTAGGATTTGCGAAGTCAATTGATGCGCCTTCGGATGAAGCGACGATGAGAGGTACGGTGCCAACAAGCATCTCCGAACAACTCTGCGCAATAGCCTCCTTTCGACCACCTTCTGAATATGCCCAATTATTTATTTTCATAACTTATTTATAGATAACTAGTATTTTATAGACGAAAAAAACCTCTCGGTGGATAAAATCCTATTCGGATGTTAGCAGCTATGATTGCAACAACATTTGATCCTGCATGCACATCGCTGACATCGCTGCCCGTTTGTGAATATGCGGTAAGCGATTTGCAAAAACACTTTAAATAGCTGTTTTACATACCTACCGTATTGCTGCATATATATATATATATATATATATATATATATATATATATATATATATATATATATATATATATATATATATATATATATATATATATATATATATATATATATATATATATATATATATATATATATATATATATATGCGATGGCAACTAAATAAGCAAGAGCAATGTGAAAACTTCCAAGACTTGCATAGAACTACAAGCGATATATCAATCACTGACTATCGTTTTAATGCGCAAATAATTCGTCTACTAATTAAAATACACACATATACGTCACACTGGAAACTGTTTGTGGTGTGAATCCCAACTAGATATGCTAATTTCGGCAGAATGACAGCTGAAATTGTAAGCGGTCCGATCAGTTTGATTATCACAAACTTTTCCTGAAAAGCAATTCCCTATAATTTTTGCTAGCAATAAGTTTCCTCAAACCATGACCGGAAATTAGTTCATGAAAAATTTATTCAATACATGGAAGGAGTTCAGATACCTGAAATGATTTTATATTTTATAACAAAATATGTTACTTCTGCAATTCTAAACGCTTATAGTCTCTATGAACTTTTGAATTATTTTTGAGCTTATCAGAAACTACTTCATAAGAATCGATACTTACAACAAAAAAAAGAGCCAGCAACCACAGAATATTTCAAAAGACGCCACATAGGTAATGATAGGAATGTCGAATACGATCGGCGTATCATTAAAACAATAATGAGATGAGCGGTCAATAATGGTCAATACCGTTGCGTAAATAAGGCATCATGCTGTTGGGAACGGAAAAAAGTTATGGCGATGAAATTTTAATTTTCATACGACTCAATAAGCGATAACATTTTTTATATTTATAACTTCTCTTTATACAAAAATGTTTTCCTTTTACAATCGAAAAGATATATCCTTGTTTTTGAAGGTTTACATCCTCACCATTTTAGCGACTGCCCCGAGTTTTTTTGTTATCTTAAGGAAATACCACTGGGCAACACCGCCGATTCAAGGTGAAATGTTAACCGCTCAAAATGTTAACATACTCACTTATCGTATTTTTTAAAAACCTATGAATATGCTTCAAACTTGGAAGGTTCATTTAATTTTGCTGTCATTTCCTGAATGGTTGACATTCTTTTGTATTTGAAATGATCAAAAAGATGAAGTAATATATGTCAATAACATTTGTATATGACGAATCGGTTGCACGTTAAAAGTGGTATCATTAACGTCGATTAGAGAGGATAAAAGACATTAGACAAAAGGATGAAAGGCATTAGACAAATATCGTCAAAATATTTTAATTATAAATGAAACGATTATTCAAAAGATAAAATATTTTCTATACAAAGCAAAGAAACACTGCATATAATATGTGAAACAAAATGCCCTGCTGCACTTTTCTAAAGTATACCTTTAATAAAAATATTTTGTATGCACTTTTCTTGGTTATAAAAGGAAAATTTTTCACATAAAATGAAAATTTCGGTTTCCGGTTGAAATACAGGTCAGCTGATGTCAGCCGATCAACACAACTGGTGATAAATCATCCCAACGTCATTGGCAATGCCTATCGACGGGGTCACATATTTCTCTTTCAATTGTGCTGCATAGGTTTACCTACAGCTTAGCGGAGCGCAAGATATCCGAGAAAGAGAAACCAGGATTGTAGGATAGACGGGATAACACTTCTTAGTGAAATTCTCTCAAGACTGCTACTGACGTCTTCGAAGAAATAATTGGAGAAATGCCGTGATGAAACAAAGCTTTTCGATGGAGTTCTTCTTGCTCCAGTTTTTGCAAGATGTCATAACATTTCCCTGAGACTGTTCTTGAAACTCTGAGGAGAACGACCAGGATTATTGTACTAAAATCGCAAAAAGGCTACTCTAACAAAACAGCTCTTAACTTGACTGATACGGATGAACCTTCGGAAGCCGATTGAATCTTGCTCTCCGGACTGCATTTATAGATAAATTTCAGTGCCCGTTACGAATTTCTGCATTAAATCCCCACTTTTGCTCTCAGTTCTGTTAGAAGGTTCTTGACTTCTTGCTCCGCTGAAGCTCACACAAGCCTTTTGGTACGTAAAGGTTTGGAAGCTGCCTAAGATGTAGACCTTACCTAGAATAGCAGAAACTGGACCAGGAATAGAGTTAGGATTTTTCGATTAATAATGCTTTTCTACGAGCATTTGAACTATAGACACAGTTCAACATATACGAGTATATACGAATTTTCTCGATATTATATATATATATATATATATATATATATATATATATATATATATAAAGCACACAAACCCTGATGGAAAGCAGAGTGGATTGAATGGTAAAGGACGCATCACAGTCTTAGGTGAACCTTGAGGTTGCCTTCTGATGCCGTTTTTATGGTAGTGATTCTGATCGCTCACGTTTATTTGAGAAGTACACACAATGAAATATCAGTGATTTGTTTCGTTCATCATTCCCTCTCTCTTTGTCATCATCAGTAAACACATACAATCACAAATTGAAACACTGATGACTCGAAAGCACGTTTTGCACAGATACAAAAAAGAAGACCGATGTGTACACATATATTGTGGTGCTATTTGTGATGATGTAAATGCAAACATCCAAAAATGTCAATTAGACGTCGAAAATAATGGCGAAATTTTATCTCGTCACCTAAAACGACATTGAAAAAAAGACATCAGCCTATGTGCTATTACGCTAGTTGACTGCGATAGGAAACACAGCAACTGGCAAATGCGGAATCCATTATTTCTGAACGCATCATCGAAGGCGTTTTGAAACTTGAACATTTGAAAGCATTCGGCATTTTACTGCGGTAAGATGCATGAAGACTATTTCCGAGCTGAAGGAGCGGAAGAAACAAGGTATCCACATTTTCATCAACAAATTCGGAGGCGGAAAAGTTTGTTAACCTCACATTTCAACACGGTCGCAACGCTAAGCTTCAAATTCTATAAATGCAAGAAAAGCATTAAAATTCTCTGAGGCGGTAAAGAAAATGCGTTACTGCTCGTGCATTGCTAGAATTTTACATATGCAAGGACGGATAATTGTAGTGTGATATTTAAATATTGAGAGGACAAATTTTTTGATAGACTAACGGAGAAATTTTGAAAAGAAATTTGCGTCTTAAGAAATTCATATAATCCAGCAACTAATCTAGATATAACCATCATCAATTTGTTATTCTGGTCTCGATTACAACAATAATTCCGTCAAAAATAAAAACTTGAAATTCATCCTCTATAACGTTACCTCATTTCACCTACTTCATAACTCAAATCTAATTTATTAATTATTCGCATATATCTGCAGCATTATTCTGCTTCTTTTCATATCTCACCTTCACAGTTGCGAAAAATACAAAGAATACAAAGAATTTTCTATGAATAAACTCTATCGATGAACGATAAAAAATTTGAATATGAATCGAGTTATCAATGCAAAAAATATTCCAAAAAATCAATGAATTGTAAACGACAAAAATTCTAAGAACAAAAAATAAACTTCACTATCCATTCAAAAACTTAGAAATTTAGTGATGGGTCTCCCTTGACGAAAATGAGTCATTTTTATTGCATTTTCAAAGGTCACTGACCCGATTTCAATCCAACAATCGTCATACGGTTTCCTATCGAGTTTATTTATTTAAATAGCAAATCGAAAAGTCTATTCAAATAGTCGTTAAATGATTAAAAGTAAAAACGCAGAGGAGTTTTAAAAAATTCTTTAGCTCTTCAATAATATGAGAGAGGTAACAAGTTAAGAAAACATTAAACAGCCACTAAAGGATGCAAGCGGAAACAGGCATTCGTCAGTATAAAAAGTACGCGGAAAATTGATGAAAGAAATCATTTCGAAAGTGGTAGTCACTTGAGCTTCTATTATTGCAAAGGCAATCAGCACACAACGTTTAATATAGCGAGAACATTTCCAAGTGCGAATAGCTCGAACTCGAACTAGGATCTGAAGTAGGATTGACTAGCAATTAACTTGGCTGAAGACTGCAAACTTAACTGGGAATATTTTGCGAAATGCACGGCAATGTTCGTTAATTGATAGTCTGCGCATCGTATAAGAAAGGTGGCACCTTTTTATGTAATGCGTCTGTCTAATGAGGTCGAAAACTAATGCGGCAGTGAAGAATTATTAAGAAAAATTGAGGTTATAAAGTACATTGAAAACTTCACTACAGTCTCGCTACAAAAAAATGTCCAGGTACAGTATCCCCTTAATATAAACCCATCTCAAATAGAAGCACGATACTGAAGTGTTGCGCTAGTATTTAAAAGTTCTCTTTCCAAGAGTCATATCTTTACAAGAACGCCTTGAAGTTTCTGTTTGAAAATGTCAAAATCTCATAGACGATATCAATATGTTTTAGTTAAATTCTCAATTAAACAGACGGAACATTAAATGCGCTACCGAAATTAATGCTAAAATAAGAAGAAAAAATAAATTAAAGATTGATAGTGAAGTGGTTGTATAAGACAAGACAATCCTATACAAACCCAAAAACACTCACCAATGCAAATAAATTAAAGTATACCAGCTTAATCATCGATCAATAGGCAAATCTAAAAAAAAAAAAAACAGCTATGTATATCAACTATTCTATACACTTCACTTATAATATATTTTTGATCAATATTCATAGAAATATTACATCACTCGGAAGGAAACCTTTTTTTCTATATCCTCAACTATATGATTAGAGCCCTTCCTCACCCTTCTCCTAGTTTCAAATCTTCCACAATCTAAGTATGCGTAACAATCCACATTGTAAATGTTTTAAAAAAGAAAAGGAGAACAAAGTGAAAATAAAAGATAGCACTCTGAATTTTTTCGACATTGCAACGAATTTATAGTAGCTATCTAGGCGAGTATCGCGCAAACCTACGTCATTCTGTAAAGGTCATTTAGCTGTCCCAAACTAAACAATCATACGAGAGACGTTTCCGCAGCAACCAAGAAAAGATTCACTACACGCATCACATGCACATATACACATCCATACATACATGCATATGCATACATACACACATACACACATACACACATACAAAAATATACATATACACATATACACACATACACACATACACACATACACACATACACACACACACATACACACATATACAAATACACACATACACACACAAACACACACACAAACAGAGACACGCAAACTCACATATATAAGCATATAAAAGCAAAACAAGCATAGACATGCAAATACATCCCTGTAAGCATATATACCGACATGCACATAGGGCACATTCACATATATACAACAATGACAAGTAGGTCATTATTAACACAGAGGATGTGATAGCGGATAAACTATGATTTTGGGAATAACATTCTTTTTATTTAGTCCATAAGCAGATTGAGGGAATGGAATAAAAGAGGGGAATATTTACTGTAATGGCTGAATTTAGAGAATATCCACCAATAGTAATCAATAGAAGGAATGTTCAATAAAACGGTGAATATATGTTCATCGAATACAACTACCAAAATGAAACTAATTCTATCTGAGTTAACAAAAAGCGCATCTTAAAGGGCGCTAAGGCAATGCCACACTTCAGCACCATGTTTAAATATGCATAGCGAGAAAATCAAGTGTTTCGCAGGAGAATCTTGCTGACTTTTGTGGGATATGCTCATGCATTGACTCATTTTGACTAGCACAATCACAAATATTTTTCCTCTTTTTCTATCCTATTCGCTATTATATTCAATCACGGATGACCTTCGAGACTGGTTGGCTATCAACTCTTGGCAGTCTATCAGTAAATCTTCGTGCCTATACATCCTGAATCTCGATTCAACAGTTAAATAGTTCGACAATAGCGCAACAGTAATAAACTGACAGAAGCTAAGGCATTATTGCAAACGGTGAACAGATTCCATGTTATAAACGTTATCAAAATCGAGCGCTTAATGTTTACTATCAAATTCAAATCATGATGAAGTTTTACTATGGTAACCGCGAAAAGATAAGATAAAATCATCGTCTTGCTTAGAAACTAGATTACTACAGAAATTTAGGCAGCTAATGCCAAAATTGAAAAAAAAAAAACGAAGAGTGATGACCAAGATAGATGTTACTCTCACAGGAAAATTTATTCGGTGATCTCTAATCTCATTTGGAGGCATTCTTTTTCATAAAGCTTAATTCAACTTGGGGTATTTACTTCGACCACTCGTGTTGAGCAGCCTTAATTCAGTTCTGGAGCACTCGTTTAGAATAGATAGCTTCAGATTATTCGGATGTATCTGATTTTCAAAGTTCCTAATGGCAAGATTTTCAAAGCCCCAGATGGCAAACGGGAAGAAAGTCCCAAACAGCCAATAGAAAATATATAAACACGAAAATAGCGAACAATTTCGAAAGCTATTGAGAAATAGAAAAGCATAAAAAATTGCAGAAAAGTTTCGCTACGTACAATACTTTATCGCTCTGGAGAGCGATGGCAGAGTGGTTATTAGTAAAGATGACATGGAAAAGATTTGCAGAGATTTTCATATCAAAACTCTTCGTTCCGAGAAAAAGTTATCTAACCTAATTTTACTGGCACTTAATGATACATTACCATCGACTGTGATAGACGAGATGCGAAAAGGACTATATTTTCTGGATATCTGAAAGCTATCAGGTAAAGCTGGATAGTTTGATCGATATTCGGGAGGAATATATCAAAATATTAAAAAGAAAATCATGACTTTCCTATATGAAAAAAAAAGGATCGTGAAAACATAAGAAACCAACACAACATAACATAAGAAACCACCGCTCCAGTGGCCTTTTTCTCAGATTCACAAAATATTCACAAAAAATCGTCACAACTAAGTTAACTAAGTCCAAGCGAGGATCAACGAATAACGCAAGTGGGATCCAATAAAGTATAAACGACC
Organism: Baylisascaris procyonis; assembly: GCA_037389465.1. Taxonomy (NCBI): domain Eukaryota; kingdom Metazoa; phylum Nematoda; class Chromadorea; order Rhabditida; family Ascarididae; genus Baylisascaris; species Baylisascaris procyonis. The sequence goes on along the minus strand of JAZARR010000158.1, from coordinate 178,309 downwards.
CTGAACCATATGCTCATTCAGATCCAGATGCTCGGAGGAGAACGCAAATACAGGCTTCTCATCAGCACAATCTTTAGTGACTTCGAAAAACATCTGACAAAAAACCCGTAACTACCATAATTGCAAGAAGAGTGCTGCAAATGTAAACCCGTTGAAAAAGTAAACACAAGAAAATCCCTCTAAGAGCAGAAGCTATTATTTGTGAAGATGAACAGTGGAGTGGATTTTCACCCAAGACTGCAGGAAATGGGGAGACGACAGGAAAGCAAACCTTTGCGTAAATAACGAACACATTCAATGGACTAAAGTAACAAAGGGGCGAAATACAAAATACTGAAAGAGATTATTAAAAGCGCAATTAAAATCAAAGCTCGTTGATTCTGCAATGGTGCTTTTTATTATGCAAATAACTGAAAATAAAAAGTAAACTACTGCTGAGGTGAAGAGGATAAGCCAACATCAAAAATGCAGCTCATTATATTTCAGCACCATCCTAAGCCGAAAGATCTCTAATGGCAGGAAACCAATGTTTGAGAAGGTGATCTTGAACTATGACGCAAGCACGTGGCGTTTGCGATATTGAAACGGAGACGGCAACAATGGACAATATTCGAGTGGTGCCTGCTCTCTATCTGAGAGACCAATTCGCCATCATTTTAGTAACGCGTATCACAATCGACCAGGCAAAGTTTAGTGCTCCATTTAACGTTCTGCACTGGTTAATGCGCTCGTTCGTATGATGCCATTGAACAATATTCGAAGAATATACGTTTACCTGTGAAATGGACGAGCAACAGGTAGGGCCGAAGTAAATGAGGAAAGGGCGCGGATGGTTATGAGATATTCTGTTTTGTGAAATATTTGTGAAACATTCTGTTTTGGAAACTCCTTGTTAGGCAGATACCTCAAAACCTCAAACCAACATCTCTCATGCTTATCTATCGGTCGTGCTGACAAGATGGTAGGGACACCTCGATTTCCTATCATAAGGGAATTCTTTGGCTTACAACTTTCGGTTATATGATCGAGAGCAGTGCTGCCCAAACCATAGTTATTGGCCTGCGGAGAATATATTAGGGGCTGGCGAGTGGCGCCAGTCCGTAATATATTTTCCGCAGGCCAATAACTATCTCCACCTATTGAACTAAATCTAAATGTGAATAGCGAAGCAATTTTCTGCTACCATCGTGTTTTCTTTAGAATATTTTAATATCGACTGGAAAAGAAACTTCTGGGACCATGCCGACATTATTTTCAGATGTTTATCTAAAAACATTCGAGCCCTTGCCTTACTTTAAGCTTTGTAAACTTGAAGGATATAATTACAGGATAATGAATTATGAAAAAAAAGTACAAGTAAATGAAGATAAGAGAGATGATGAAAAGGATATAACAAATGAATGAAACTAGAAAGTGAAAGAATACAATAATAAAGAAAAATAAAGCTTATTGATAAATACGTTATAATAAAAATTGGTAACGACTACAAATTGAACATAAATTAAATGCTTGTAACATATAAAACAAACTATCATTATATTAATGATGGAGTACTAATCACTATATAAAGAGGTATTATTGACCATATATAGAGAATAAAGAAAACCTACATCCAAAATAATGATTTCGATATAAAAGAAATGAAATTCATAACTGAATGGGAGATAAATTACGTATTTAAATGGTCTCGAATAAGGTGGAACGAGTTCTGTCCACTAAATTCTGCAAGAGTATTCAATGATCGATGTTGGTTTTGTTGCTTGTTTCTCTAGGAAAATTACAAAAGAAAACGTTTTTCATGACTCGTCGTTCGAAAATGTTTCTAAAAATTTTTGCCCACAACAAATATAGATAAAATTTCTTTAATTGCATGGCTTATTGCACTTAGACGAGTCAAGTCGGTGGAAACTTTGAACAATGCAGGCAGTACTTCAAAATCTTTCCTGCTGATTTTACCCCTTTCGCCTTCTAGAGGTTTTCATCTCATGAATATTACCCTTCAAAAATTTGATATTGCTTCGCATGTGTTACCTTGAAAGTCGGCTTACGTTTCATATAGGAAAGTGCATATTTGGTAGCTAAAAAAATATCTCGAACAAGTCTCGAAAGCTTCTCAGGCTCTTCCTGATCTTCGATGTAAGTGGGAACTCGCTGAATGAGGCTAGAGCTGAAAAGTTTAGCTACACTTTTATCCTTTTCTAAACAAGTTTGGATCGCAGAGGTTAGACATAGAAGAGAGGAAGAGAATCACCCATGTTTAACATCTACGCCTGAGTTAGAGTTTGGAGCGCACTTCTCATACCTGGGAATAGAGGGTTGCGCAAGGCTCATGGAACATTCTAACAGAGCTAAAATTCGAAAGTTCGAACATAAGTTCGAGTTCGAACTGCTCTAGTATTAACACCATTTTAAACAAATCTCTATGATGCATGAAGGGAACGACGAAAACTGAAGCATCTGTTGCGCAAAGGTGAGTATAAAATAAGATTGGTAGGATATAAAAAAATCTAATGAACAAAAATGCCTCGGTCAGGAAATATAGATACAAAATCTTTTAAAATAGATACCTTACAGTCTACTATGATCGCATGAAAGCTTCCGTCCTAGATGGCAATTAAAACAAAGCGCTTCCATAAAATCCCTAATTGGAAAACTTTAGAACATTCCCGTGTTATTGGATTGAATGCGCATCTATAGATACAGTATACAGGAACGTTAAAAAATTCGTTTTGCGTTTAACGAATCTAGTGCGAAGTTCAACGAATTTGGTGCCAAGGTGCGAAGTTTAACGAATTTGATTCCGGGTCTGTCAAATTCGATAGTGGATTGCATAAATTTCTCTCTCACATGACTAACAAACGTGATATCTAAGGATGATATGATGCGAAAGCAAATCAATATCACAATTCCCGCTGAATAAATACTCGATCGATCTATGCTTTACAACTAATCAACAGCAGTACGTGGGAATGAAAAGATCTCTACTATACTACGAATGGTCCGTACTTTGCATTACTATTGGCACAATGAAAAATAACGATAACATTTTTTCTTTGATCGAAAATTCTTTACGCATATTTTATGCTTAAACATTTCATAAGGCATAAAGAAACAAGCACCTATTTATAGGAACATAAACAAAATAGATAGAGCAAAATCTAATCAACCCTTACACTATGGTACATTGATCGCCTACAAACAGATGCGTAAGAGCACGAAGTGGTACTGTTTAAAAGGCTGCTCACAAAATTGCCTTTCGATGACTGGCAAATCCGACCATGACCTACATCACTTTTCGCACCTTCAGCAAAACACAACATGATGATGAATTTTGAGTCTCCTTTACAGCACTCTGTAGGCGATATGAGGCTCATTTTCTTTACCTCAATTCAGATAAAGGGGTAGAAGTTTGCCTCATCTACACTCGTCACAACATTATTGCCAATTTCAAAATATTATACTGACAGCACAAGATAGGCGGTAAGCAAAAGTGACAGCCGCTCTTCCACTCACTCTTTCATTCAGTTTCCGCTATTGTTAACTTACAGCGAAAAAGAAGTAAAACATAAGGATGCATGCAGTTGAATGCAAAGTGGTTGCGAACGAAGACCGTCGAGGTGGGGAGGAGATTTGCAAGAGACACAAAACGCGAGTCATATCTTTCATATAATTGCTCTTAGTTGACTATCCCAATTCACAAACATTAAATATACCGCAATCGATCACGCATATTCTAGAATAATGCAAACAAATTTATTGCTATTATCTGTTTTCATATAACACAACAAATAGACAAATAAATAAATATACGGCAGCAATCATTTCTGTCACAGATAGAAACTAAATTTGCTATCTTTAAGTTGATATCAAGATAAGAGATAATGGATGCCGGTGGTAAATATGGTACTACTCGTAACTTATTATACAAAGCTGATAATTGATTAAGCGACAAGCATTCAATGAAAAGAGGAAATCACAACAAACGATATTCAGTAAAGTCAGTCTAAAGTAATCAACACTTAATTGTCAAGCAGTTCTGGATTCATATTTATGCATATATCCGTTATATATATATATATATATATATATATATATATATATATATATATATATATATATATATATATATATATATATATATATAAAACAGACATATGCATAAATATAAATAATAAGTGATAAATAACACTGAAATAACACTAACCGTGAAACCATGCGACGTTGAAGGGTGCGCTCACTTGGAAGTATGTGTTGAGCATCTGACTAACGTCGTTAACATATAACGTCTGCTCTTCACAGTTCTCGCGTTTTCGCTTGCTTTTAATTTTGCTCGATGTGTAGACACCTTCGTCACTTGTTGGGTTTACCTCGGGCGATGGCTGGAACCATTCACTGAATGCAGCATCCATGCAGTCTTCAATCTCTGCTGCCCTGGAATACTCCCACTTCATGTTTTAGGAATACTGGCAACAATCGAGAAATGGATCGAACTAAGGATCAATATGAGGTCGAGAGGTGAGTCAACAAAAGCTTCGATGAGTGAAGTATCAGCCGACAAACTGACCGTCATGTCTTTATGTGGCAATATGTGACGTTACCCGGCTGTCAATACTCGGAAGAACCGTGTTATTCGATTTTTAAACTAAGGACATCCTCCATCTACTTCCGCATCATTAAACATTATTGAGACGTTTTTGATGAAGAATATTAAAATGCCTCGTATCACAATTCAATACTCAGTATCGGTGCGTAAGTGCAGCTTCTGTCATCAGCTGTCGAATCCCAAGTTCTATCGTCCGCTCAATTGCCGCTAGAATTTTGCACTCACTGCCTCTATCATCAAACCTATCTCGACGTGCATGCAATCGCTTCTACCTACCTAACTGTATACTTTTGTATTGTGAAAGCATATTTCAAACAACTAATCTGAGTATCAGCTAAACTTATTGGTGTTCCCAAGAAGCACAAATATATATGCTCAAGCTACAGTAGTAAACCAGATCACCAGCGAGCTTATCTTTTCTTACCACCCACCACTTTAGGAGCGGTCGTCACAAGTTATCAAACAATTTTTATGTCCGACAACACCCACTCTCCCACCTTTATTATGTCAGCCGACGTCGCATCCAAATTCACATATTGAAAAAAAAAAGAAACATTGATAAAACACAAAAGAGTCGTTCCCTCTAGAAGCGAGCAATATAGGAAATGTACGAAGAAAATCGTTTCTACGTCAGAGCTGATCATAACTGGAATAAATTTAACTTGCAAATTTCATCACATCTTCTAAGACTATTAATAATTGATGTAAAGTGTGATGAATCGAACATTTGGGGACATCGATAAAGTGGGTGGGTGGATAACGTGAATGGTGAAATAATATAAAAAATGAGAAAGCACAAAACTGTGGCAGTTGCCAACAGTAGACAAAGCGCGCGTCTGGTTAGGCTACCCAAGTTTGAGGTGTTGGTATCAATGTTCCATGAGCGACATTTCTCCACTGCTATGATAGACACGCAAAACGATGCTACATGCGCAGTTAACTAGACAATACCGTACAATTTCGGAGCAGATCGCAGTAACTTGTTGGCAATTTCGTAATGCATAGATCATATCCAGACAGGAAAGCAAATGCTTTTACTCAATTAACAAGTATACTTAATGCTGTAAAAAAACAATGCTATATATATATATATATATATATATATATATATATATATATGATATATATATATACTATATGTACATATATATATATATATACATATATAGTATATATTTTACTCTATATATATATATATATATATATACATATATATATATATATATATATATATATATATATATATATATATATATATATATATATATATATGAACAACGAATTTGATGAAAAAGAAAGGGGAGAATTAAATCAAGCATGAACGATGAAGTGGAAGAAGTATAGACGAAGAAAGAATTAAAAGCAGGATAGTGCATCGCCAATTGTCAAATCTTCAAAGAACGAAAAATGGTGGAAAAGAAGTGAGGAAACACGTGAGAGAAGCTGCTAATATGATATCCGCCTCCATAATTCTACTGCCAATAACAATGACGCATTCAAACTTCAGCTGGACTGACCGCTCATGCAAATCCATTGCAAAGAATCCTTTTTTTTTCGCAATGAGAATATTGCAATATGCAACCCGGGAGTCGTATGCAAATTTTTGGCATCTTAAAGGGACTATCACTCTTTTCGAAATCAATGCACCAGTTCAAAGGTCAGCAAAAGAAATTATCGTCCGTCCATGAAGTTTCTTAATTCTAGCTTCAATGGCACTCTAGCTAAAACCGTCAGACATGCAGAGAAGCAGACGTGCACGCAGACATTACGCAGAAATGCAACTTTACAAAAGCACGTGGCAGTCAACATACAACTATTTATCTCTGCATCTCACCATTTTTTCTTCCCCTCCCTCCCCGCAATCACATTGAGCTTCTTTCAAAAAAAAAAAAAAAACAAAACAAAAAGAACGCAGTACTGAACTACATAGGGATATTTTGGTAATGGCCAAAATGTCAATAGTGGTGCCGAAAGAGGAAGGGGCAATCACAAGGTCAAATGGAGATTACGGGTAGTGTGGCCATACTGGCACGAACGCGCCGACAACGGTTAAAACACGCGCTCATATGCTCGTGCAACATGCACACTTTATATTTGATCAACCAGTCGTCATTTCGTATGGCTATCATAGTACAATCTTATAGTAAGATCTGAATTTAAATGAATATCAGCGCGTGTTTTAACCGTTTCTTCTAGTTTTTTTTTTTCAGTATCATTTGAATATGATTCTTCTAGTTTTTTACAATATGATCCTTCTAGTTTTTTACATTTCCAAATGCAGTAAAATCCAATCACTTATACGAAGAGCGATTATATCTCCCTCGAATCCCTAGTGGATTACTTTTTTGAGGAAGTAGTTCATCGACTAATGTTTACAATGATGAACCGTTAACAGAAGAGCACCCGTTCAAATGAAGAATATAGGATCTACTAGGCAATGCTCATTCGGATCACTTGAATATCAACTCCTCGTAGATTACTTTTCGAATCACGTAATATTCATCGAATGAAGAACAAAGTCTTATCATAGTGACGAATCGCCTTATCTAAGCACAAACACTTTCGATTCAGTCATTCAGTCACAAATAAAATTATTAATAGATTTTGGAATTCCTGAACCAGTCTTCAAAGCATTATACATAGGCTATTGGTATAAATGACATGGTTTAGCGCCTTAAGGGAGCCATAACAAGGAAAGAAGCCAATTCAGCTCAATAATAATTGCCTATTTTCTTTGTGTTATTGCATATGTTCGTTTATACACCGTAACAAACCGTGCAATATTGAACAAAGGCGATGGGAAAGTAACATCGATTCTTCACCGATAAAATCTCAACCGCCCGCAGTCAAACGTCTACCGTCAGCTACAACTGCAGTTTATAAACATGAACTTTTATATATTTTTCGAATCTAATTACAGCTTCGATCTTACCAAAGACAATAAAAATGGATGATGGTGAAGAAAATAAAGTTGATAATTCTGCACAAAAACACCACTCTTTTGGTTCCCTAGTTTAGTCGTAATAATAAGAATAGATGCAGAAACTATGCACCTTCTTTATATTCCAAACAAACGATTTAGCCGCTATAGTACGAAGACGACACTGAGCTGAATCTGCATCACATTCCAATTTTTTCATTCATTGCTTAAGAAGTTTCTAGTCTACTATTATAGTACCTTCATTTTCCTATTATGCACTTTTCAGATTCACTAATAAATTATCATTTCTTTTCATCACATATCTTTCTTTTCATCATATATCTTCAACAATCTTGTTGACGTCCGTTATATATGCATATAGCAATAACAAGTTTTGTGGGTGAAATCTCTGAGTCAAAGGGGAAGAGCAACCAGAGACTGCTCGGGCTCTATTATTCCGAAGTACTGCAACGATGAAAGAAAAAATTCATGAAGGGCATTTGCGTTGCCCAACTCAAAAATCGTGAATTGCCGCCGGCTGCGTCCTTCATTACGACCTTGAAAATACCCTTACTCGCACTTTAAACTATATATCGTCATTGCCATATCGCAACAGCTTTTTTTGTGTTTATGCAATAATGCCGAATAAGTACCAAGAGTAACATTTAAATCGATGTGCAAATATTTGTTTTTATTCTCAATCAGTAATCAACAAAATCGCATGGATTCTGACGGCATTTCTTTTTACCTACCGACTATCTCAGACTTCCTCATCTTACGGTTGCTTATCGGAAGGAAAATTAACGAATAGGAAAGCACGTCAGAATGACTACACTACGGGCGCTTTTTTGCGATCGCGCTAATTAGATCGGTCGATTGTATGAATATCCAAAAATAGTCATGTAACACCTAATAATACGTTTTCCTATAAAATCGACTGGTTTAAATTGCTTGTTTTCTTTGCAAATTTGATAAATGCTCTCGTGACATTTTTCCCCACTATCCGATTTTGCAGCGAAATGCTCCAGTAGCGAGAGAAAGCGGCAGCAGAATGAGCCGAAATGTCATAACTCCAGAAATATGGAAAAATCCTCTGGAAACGTAAAATTTCCAGTACTCTTTTATGAGCGAATTAGTCAGTCGGCCAAACTCAATATTCGTCTATTATCGATAGAGGATCATACCTAGTAATGTCATCTTTTGAAATTTCATCAATGCGTATAAAAAGTGGTGTTTTCGAAGCTCTCCAATCAGTGAGCCATAAGCTAAGGTTAAAAATTATAAGTCACATTCCGGTCAAAAATAATCGCAAATTTTCCAGAAATTCGAGAAGGAGGAAGTAAAGAGAAAGAAATCGCTTCTATATGCAGTGTGAATGCGAAAAAAAGCTAAGTTCTAAAAAGCTTTGTGCATAGAAAGATTATTTACATTTATATTTAATCAAGAGAAGGCCGAATGCACACAAGGATATCGAAGAAAGCGATCATTCGAGACAACTACTATGAATTCTCTTCTTGCCTCATTGAACATCAAAATGCAGGTCGTTGATGACCTTGCATAAATATTCCCAATGACCAAAATTAGGAATTGAGGAGCTCGATAAATACGAAATTCGTAAAGCACTCATCATTGTATCGCGAAAAAAAACCTCCCAAAATTATATTTCCAATAATTTATTTTATAGGAAGTGGGAAAAACCCCAAGAAGATTTGCTTTATGCAAATGGTGATAAGTATAGTAAGAAGTAGTCTGCTATTAACAGTAATAAATGGTGCATTGAGTTGCTACATCATTATTGAACATGAACATGAATTAGACATCGATAAAATACTTGTAAAAAAAAGATGACATTCGACACAAGAGCATAAGAAACGTCTACTTTCTCTGAGCAGCTTCATGCCCTTGAAATAACGATGCTACCATCCGACGCCGCTAAAGCTCTTTGATGGTTCGTTTAAAATTCTCTTCGGAAAATGTTGAACTCTTACTTCTAACATAAAGAGCAGCCTAATGGTTAAAACACTTTCGCTTCTTGCCTCATTAAACAACTAATCACTTAAAAGTATACCATTCAAGTAGGACGCTTGAACACACCTTCCACTTGCATAGCCCACTGACGACGACAAATTCCTATGGAATTTACTCCTCTAAACAAAACACATTTATATACCTCACTCCAAAGACAGATGTAAGTTAATAACGATTCCCATTGAAGTAATTACAGTGGGCAATAATTAAAAACCTTGAAAGGAAAGCTGTATTCATTACCGAATTTAACACTAAAAGGTAAAGAATATACAAATATTTGTTTGCATAAGCGATATCTTAAATGCTATCTACTCGAAGGTTAAACAAGGAAAAGGAATAGTGAATATAAGAGAGGTGTTTGAAGGATCGCAAGATGCGATCGCACTGCTCTTGACAAGAGCCGTAATTGGCAACCTCACAATGAGATTCTATCACTAACAAATCGACCGGTCGTAAACCTATACCACGCCCGTTTATTATTCGCTTTCCTTATGATATTCACAGCACTCCGCATTGAACTTAACAATATTGCGCGAAAAACAACTTTAGGTTAGTAGAAGAAATTGGACGGAGTTTCGATCACATCACAAGGGCAACGCTGGAAAGGATAAACTTCGAAAACCCCTCAACCTTCAACTTAATACTACTTGCCCAATCTTCGGTTGTCGTCCCAACGACTTCACATAGAAATCGCAAAGAAGAACCTGCATAAGCATGAATAGGGTGAGGCCATAATTGAAAGAATATTCCGCAAAAATTTAAAGGCAAACGATCAACAACGATCAATCCTCGCATAAGGAGATATTCAGCACTCAAGATAAGGTACAGGAAGAGCGCATCAGGAAGCCTGGTAGCCTGGTAGAAGCCCTATTTTGCATTCATCACCACCGAGATGATAGCAGCAGTACATTAACGAAGATCGATGCAACGGCAATGAAAGGGGATAAATTCAGCGCACCCGATCATAAGATGGAATTCTTTCAGTTCCAAAGACGATCAATACAGAACTCACACCTTTGTATTCTAATTAGTCGCTCATCGGGTGATAAGCGGATAAGCTAATAACGATGAATTTTTGCGCCCGCTCAGCCATTTCAAACATATATTGAATATCAAATTTTACGCTCTTTGGTACGTTCTTGGTCAATTAAAAGACAAAATAATGGTTATTAAGGCAAAATTTCTACATTTACAGAATAGCTTTCGATGCTAATTTCCTCCAAAATTTTGCATCATTAAGGCTGTGCAACTTAGCAACTAAAAACAAATATGAATATGTCTTTCAAATTCCGTACTTACGAGTTTCCTAGAAGAGAACGAAAAAAGTTTCAGGCAGGAAGGCGCAAAAACAAACAGGCACACTGGAAGACGAACGGCGACCATAAATTAACGCAACGCAAAAAAACGTAAAAATCGATTGTGGCTTGCTAAACACTTATACTACTCTTTGCACACATGTATTTCGTTTCCAGACAACGTAAGTTCCCGAAATCGTTATTTACATCCTCCTTCATATGGGAAGACATTCCCAAAGTATAAAGAAATGTTTTGGCTTCCTAGAAAGATGATAGGTTAGCTACCTCACACAACTGAAACCTCTATAGTCTCAAAAACCATAAGCGCCGCAACGAATCAACACCTCAGTCAACAATACCAACACAAAGGCACATAGCACTCCACATCGCAACGATACAAACGCCTGCAATAACGGCAACTACAAAACAAGATACAGTGTCAACGCCGAGACACTTTCCCCGTTGCTCTACTATTGACCCTCCCAGCACATAAACCGCATTCCCGTTAAAAAATCAATCAGAACTCATAGCTAACGTAACTTTGCCTAGAACCCTTGAGCATAAACAAATATCTGAGAAGCCGTAAATCGCTCACATCATTCGTTCTGAACTGCCCTCTTGCTGAGGATATGTGTGCACTTTATAGATAATAGAAAAAAATGAGGCGGCATACTTACAAGGGAAACGTATGTGGGCAATAGCAATTAACTAACAGATATATTTACAAGTGCTCTATAAAAATACACTTCAGTGACTATAGTGACCAGAAATTTACTGACTACAGAATTTTGAGCGAAAAATATTGACAACAGGAATATGATTTTATTACAGATGAAAAATAAAGTCAATACAACATCATATCATTATATAAATCTATCCACATGCTATAAATTACTTGTACTGTTTAGTCAAAACAATTTTCTATTATCAGTAATAACTATTAAGCAAAAGTAAAGGAAGGAGTGCAGCACATCCTGAAAATGTAGGTCATTTGAAAAAACAGTAAGAACCTTAGCAACAGAAAAGAAAATTTTATTAACGCAAGAATTTTAACAATAAATTCCGAACCTACCAATTAAATAAAACTCCATCGCATTTTTACAATGAATAAAAACATAAATTTCTGGAAGATCTAACTAAAATCACTTGAAGCTTTCTTTCCAGTGAGACCAAGCTGCAAGCAGGATGTGATACTTGAAGCTGCCTCTCCTTTCGCCCCCACGTCCTTGGGTATGATGACAGTTCATATTACGACAAACACTATAAATGAAACAATGCATTAGTGTGGATGTATGTGCGCCTAAATCATTGCCAAAATAAAACGTACGGCAATATAGAAACATAAGCGTATAGGGTATCAAAAGCATCAATTCGAAAGGCAACATCCGGCGTCCCCACCTTAGCGATACAACGCAAAAGACAAGCCAAAAGGGGCAAGGTTACGGGGATGTACCGCCTGATGAAGAGACACCTTTAATGAGAAAACTGCACTTCGCATGCCCTGATGGATGCATCTCCGGCACCATTTAGAAAATCGTCTACTTTACAAGGATGGATTTGTACAAAATAAAAAGGTGATGTGAGAAAAGTTTGGGAGGGGGGCTAAACGTTACGATATCATTTGATATCGCAGTTTTGGTCCCCAGCCTGTAATCCTTGAACCTAGAGTTATGCCACTCTATTCAGTCTTTCCCCTTTTAAATTTTCCCTCCTCCTACCTTATCCCCTCCAAAGGTATATTGCCCCAAGTGACGCCTAGACATCGAAAAAAATAAAAGAAAAAACGCAACTTGACGAACTTTGTAAAACGTAGCACAAATTCGAAAAGGATATGAAAATCAATAAGAATGGAATGAAATGCAAAAACTTGCATAAGGAATGAAGTAAAACAAACAATGAACACATTTAGGCAATACTCATTAAAAGTACCCACAGGAATTTAGTAAATGCCCAGAGTATAATCAATATATTTTATAGGTGCCAATCGGAGGAACTTGAAAAACGGTTCACCTAAAAATCTCAATTAACCCCCTCCTCCTCCAATAACCTTCATTTCTAAATTTCGAGAAGAAAAGAATAATCCCTCCTTAATGAACTCATTTGCCTATTTTCCCCAAAAAGTCGGAAACAAATGGTTTCTAACTCTCATACTCTTTCAAATCTTGGAAAATTTGCAATCCATGCATTCTTATTTCAGTTATAGGGTCTAAACGGGGAACACAAAATAAGGATCAAAAGCAGAAATAGAGATAAAATTTCCATAGCATTATTGAGATCCACTTGCATAATATTTAAAAAAACAACGCAATCACCTAGCATGAATCAACAATACGATAGAATAGCCTCAATGAGAAAAATGGATCATTCTAGGCAAATATTGCAAATATCATAATATTATCGACTCATAAAACGCACTGATGATTTCAACTTTCATTTCTTATGAGTGCTTTCTCATTTGTGAATTACAATTGTATATACATCAACGAAAATTTAACATTAATGTTTACTCATAATGCACTTAGCAACACCACAGACAGATGAAGATGCGAAGGTTTTTGTTTTCTTTCTTGCATTTCTTTTGTATAAACTTCCGAGGAGTCCCTCTCTTTGAAAAAGATGAATAAATTCAGAGGGAACAATTCCATGTTCGTGTGCATGCAGAAGTAAGCACATAAAAATAATTTACACACCCTACATACATGTCATCCTATCCTCACCAATCACGTCTTCTCTGTCTGCAAAACAAAAAGCACTGAAGAAAGGAAAAACTCAAGCATTAGGAAAACATATCATCATCTCCATAGTTGATCAGTGCTCTGCTATCAATCTGCGGCCGTCCCTTCAGTGCATCACTTCCCGCATCCTCTCCTGTAGACTTGCAGCTCGCCATAACTGCAATAAGCGCGAGCATTTTCAGTGCATTCGATTACATATTTCCACAACAAAACAGCAAGAAAGGAACCAATTATACTAATAGTTTCCAGTTCTATATTTATAAGCCTTTCAAACTCATGGCTTTCACAATTTTTGAAAAGTGATATATATTTGAAGTGTCTCTTGCGAATAGTTCAGAAGGGGGAGGGATTACACTATGTTCCCAGAGCATTCATTTCAAACTAGAGTTTGAAAATGTAAGATATCTCTACTTCTTGCTCTAAACAATTGAACTTACTCAAAAACATCACTCAACCCCTGCTACGTTAGGCAACGACGTGACATCACCGATATGGCCATCTGTTACATCAGCGGGATACTGTGCACGTTACGAAATCACGAGTTTCATTACATAAACGGTTGGCCTCGAGCCGACGTCACAAAAATAATGAAAAGCACGTAACACACAACGTGAACAAATCATGCAATCGGCAAACGTAACAAAATGAGGGCACAACGGCGATCACTGCGTCTGATGGGATGTGGCACGTCGAAGGTCATCGAGAGGTCACCACCCGCAAAGAGAACGTATATGAGCGCGAAGGAAAGAAAAGAAGAAAACCAACACTATAACATCACTCGATTTTCGAGAGCAAACTCACCCACCGACTATGCCCGGCATTTGAGGCATTTCTTAGAAAGTGAATATTTATGAACTACATCTTCAATATGTTCCGAAAATTTTTGAAATTTTAGAAAAAGCCGTTTAGAAATGCGGAAAATCTGTTCCTCTGATCCATTAAAATTCGAACGAGAAAAATTCTCTCCCACCTGAGCAGTGTTCGACTCGCTAAAAAAATAGGTGCAGAACGAATAGAACACTTCATGATTAGCACTAAAAAATATTCGAGGCTTTTTATGAATGAGGTATACGAAGTGAACTTTTTATACGAAATTCTTGCAAATATTCCACTCAAATTTCCCTGAGCTCTGATCCTAATACTGCTATCTTGTATATTTATTATTATCAAGCAAATATTAATCTCTACACATCATTTTATTTATCAATTTCCATTAAAGCATCTCGATAGCGTTCGATGGTTAATGATACCAAATACCACTAAATTTATTATTAAACACATAAACGAGCAATTAATATTACACATTGGAAAAATTTTCATAAGAATTTGGACTGGGACAGACGTCGAACTCAGATCCTCCGCATAACAATCGAGAGCTAGTGTATTTAGCTAGAAACAACCCTCACCTACAGATTTTTCCAAAAGATAAAACGGAACGCTTATTCTAAAATGGACCGTAAGAACAAACGTACCCCTTTTAAACAAAACATGCATCCCCCTCTTCCCTTACTTTCACTAACCTCATGTTGATCAGTGATTTTTCGATGGAGCAGTCAGTGTAGAAAACTTTCGAATGACATTCATAACGTAAACGTATATCGTGTATAGCTAAACTTTCGTGCGTCATCATCGACCACACTTTACACCAAGCACATCTCATCAAATTAGCTATCCATCGTTGCAAAATGTTCACAGTAAACCTTTTGGTCCGTGTTGCACCTAAACTTCAATTTCATGCAACGCGGACGATGAGGAGAAATAGTGCAATGCGGACGTCGAGGAAGAATGCACGGAATGCGAACGGCAAGACAAACATAGACAACGAGGATAGTGAAAAGGAATGCAGGAAGGGAACATTTATCAATTTTCAAATGCTATAAACAGGCAAAAGATTGCCAACGAAAATGCGTTGCATTTTGTGCGATTAAATTTGACCACAATCTAGCGAAAAGTCTGGGCAAAACAACTGGACTTCGCAAATGATGCAATCGTATGAGTTTGCTTTCTCGATGAAACATTTTCCAAAATATGGCACGCTGATTTTGGTGGGATGCGTAGGAAATTTTAAAAAAAGAAGAGTTAGTAGATATTTCAGTTATTTTAACTTTTAGGCAATAGCATGAAAACGGTTCATGCCGTATCAGCAATCGAATGGAGGAATTCTAGTGCCAATCTTTCTTATATGAACCTTAAAATCCTCTTCAAAGCCGCCTTCATAAAACTATAACTCATGTTATTAAACAGAATAAATCAATGACCAGTAAGCAAACAAATGCCATTAAATACTGGATCATTTCTTCGAGGAAGTAAACGAAAAGCTGAAACACTACTGTAGGAAAAAAGAGAATATACCTGCACTATTCCAAGCTGCCAATGCAGCAGGAGTAACTGAAGGTGGAGGCGATAACCGAGCTTCCTCACTGCCTTTGAAAGAGCAGGAGCCATGCTGCGCTCTTGGAGTACTGCTACTTCCCTTCGAAGAACGTGAATCGTTTTTGTCTTCCGTACTATGAAATCGTGGGAGCCGATTCTGAAATCTTCCTTCATCTCCGCTGTGAGAGCGCGAGGAACGCCGATCTTGGCTGGGAGAACGTGAAAAGCGCCGAACTTGGCTAGGAGAACGTGACGAGCGCCGATCCTGGTTAGGAGAGTGCGAAGATCTCCGATTTGCATCAGGGAAATGTGGTGGTCGCTTCTGCCATGGTTTCCTTTCACTTCCATGGAATCCACCATGTCCTCGCGATCTCTCACCACCTCTACTAAAGAGAAATCCGCGTCTTTCTCGTAAACTTCTGTCATTTCCGCTGGGAGATTGTACAGGACGCTGTTTTTGAGCCGTCTTTTCGTCTCTGTCGGGAGAGCGCGAGGAACGCCGATCTTGGCTTGGAGAGGGTGAGAAGCGGCGATCTGCACTAGGTGAGCGTGAAGTTTGTTTTGGCCACGGTCTTCTGTTATTTCCACGAAAGCCGCCACGTGCTCGCGATGTTCTGCCACCTGCTCTGATAAAGCGAAGATTATGTTGTCCTCTTGAAGACGTATCATCTCCTTGTGAAGGGTGTGAAGTACCCTGCTGCTCAAACGTTTCTTCATCTCCGCTAGGAGAGCGAGAGGAGCGCCGATCTTGGCTCAAAGATCGTGAAGAGTGTCGATCTACACTTGCAGAGCGTGGATGGAGCTTTTGCCATGGCTTTCTGTCATGCCCACGAACGCCGCCACATCCTCGAGTAAGTCTGCTACCTCCTCTACCAAATTGAAACTGGGGCTGTCCTCTTGAAGTCCTTTCATCTTTGCTGGAAGACCGTGGGTGCCGCTGTTGCGGCGGCACTTTTTCTTTATTGTTAGGGGAATGGGACGAACGCCGATCTTGACTGGGAGAGCGCGATGAGCGCCGATCTTGGCTAGGGGAACGAGAGGAACGCCCGTCTTGGCTAAAAGAGCGTGACGAACGCCGGTCACTACAGAGAGAGCTTGAGGGGCGTTTCTGCCACAGCCTTTTATCGTTTCCGCGAAGATGTCCTTGCGAAGGCCCGCCATCTTTCCTGCCGAAGTGAAAATTGTGGTGCCCTAGTAAGGCTTTGTTAGCTCCGTCGGGAGATCGCGAGTGGCACTTCTGTTGTGGTACCTTTTCATCACCGCTGGGTGATCGTGAGGAACGCCTATCTTGACTAGGAGAACGCGAGAAGCGGCGATCTGCGCTAGGAGAGCGTGAGGAGAACGTCTGTCTCAGTTTTCTGTCATCTCCGTCAAAACACTGGAAGCTGCCACCTTCTCGCTGACTTCTATCCGCTCCACTTGAAGAATCGAATCGGCGCTGCTCCCAAGGAGTCCTATCTCCTGCTCTACCTCGGGGGTTAGCGCATGAAAACGGCCCCCTCCTTCTGCTTTCTCCTCGATTACCAGTACATCCTCTTGGAGATTTGCTGTTCTGATTCTGACGACGAGCGAACGATACGTGCAAAGTTATTCCATTGAGCATGTAGCCATCCATCTAAAATTCATGACCTGCAGGACAACTGCATTAGCAGATCCCGACAAAAAAACTTATCGCATAAAAAATGGATCCCTTTGCAGATTACACTGGCTTTCTCAAAAATGAGGAGACTAATACCTTTTTTATAGACCACTGCACGAGCACATCATGTCAATAACACAAGTTCAGAATCTCAGAACCGCCGTTTTCATGAACAGCGATAACGAACGCCCATATGTGCTAGCACTTCGTGGCTAAACATGAATTCAACAGTAACCTAACCTCCCTCCTTCCCATTATATCCTCTAATGTCATTCAAAATAATGCGGTCAAATGGCTGACTCACGCGCTTTTGCAACGGTGTGCAAACTACTAATGTTATGCTGAAAGAAAGCCGTTAACTTGGGCAAAGTTGTTCAAGGCAGCGTAAAAGAAATCGCTCTTGGCATATCATACAAATACAATTACAGTATCTACAAAAACTGAAGAAGAACGCTTGAAAAATTTCCTTGCTGTGCCTGTCAAATTCTCTAATAATCGATAGACTCCCAAATTAACGAATTATACAACATAGTAGCATCAGCCGCGTGATGAAATTTCTACACAATTCGGTGAATGATTTATGTCCTTGCCGATCACTGCATTTGGATTCATTTCTCTTCTAATACTCAAATTAAGTCGAGGTCTGAACTTGCATATTTTTGCAATCAAAGATGAGAACGAAACTCGAAATGCTTCAACTTCGAGACTATTATTCATATGGTGTCGCACATGGAGACAAGGCAAAATATAATGCTTGATATATGCTCACCTCAGAAAATTTTTGCGCATGTCTCCAACACCTCGTTTTTGCGCAACACTATTCTTTGGCACATGCCTCTCACCCAATTACGCAGAGGAAAGCGCTGCCCGAAATCTGCCATTTGCAAAAGTTGCAACTTTTCCTTCTCTTTCAGTTCCCTTTCTCTCTTTTCTTTTCGAAAAACTCAGAAGGTTGATATCGTCAAAAATATGCATGCACTGCACAATCGGAGAGATACATCATTAAATTATTATAAGTTGCTAAGTGAAGAAATAAATAAATAAATAAATAAGAGAGTAAATAAACGTTGTAAGTACAAGTAAATCAAGACATTAAATTACTTTAAGTATAAAGCTGCAAATAAATTAATTCATAATGATGAAGTTGGTCGGTAAAAAAAGTTAATATGAAGTGTTCACTTACATTCTTTAATGCAGCTTCTGCTTCTTCTGTTGTCCCAAACGTTATAAACGCACTTCTGAAATTTGAATAAGATCACACAAAATGATTTTCGTCATATAATTTCAAAAAAATTCACAACTGATCAAGAAAGTTTCTCAAAAATGTGATTAACAATAACCTCATCCCAACCATCGAATCTTTGAAACTACGCCAATAAATTTCGAATCTGGTCACCAGTTCTTGTTATCGACTGGGCCATGTAGACAATGGAGAGATTGGACTTCCTGTCTCCTTCTGATCTGCTAATCCTTCCCATTCCCACAATCCCCAAAATCAGTTTATAGGCAGAAAGTCGATGGCCAGGAATTTACACGGTAAATTAAGGAGAACATTCTTTTATGTGAATGTTCGAAGTTAAAGAAAAGGTCGAATCCGAGATCGCATCAAGTATGAAAGTGGCTGAGTGACCGAATATTATTCTTCTATCAAATGATCTTCCTCCTTTGAGTTTATCAAATATCAGAAATAAAAATGATTGATGGCACCTGTTCTTGACTTTACTAATATAAAAGCATCAGTGTGGGGGACGAACAATTATGGAGTCAGGTTGCCGACCACACGCAGCGCTACCTTCATATCGACTAAACTTTTGAAAAGCAATCATACAAACAGTCATCTCCATACATATCACCAAATAAGTCACACGACTGGTGCAAACCTGAAACATTCTTCCATTCATTGTACGATAATGTGCGGTGTGATATGCACGTATCCGCTGCTCAATTATTTATATAGTCAACTTCCAGTCAATTTATTACCACGCCAAAAAATTTACTTACTTAACAAGATTTCAACTGAGCAGCCTTTCATTCAATCACTCAATCACTCAACCAGCAAGCAAATTCGAATACTCAGTAAAATGTTAGTTAGACAGACATTCAAGTAGCCTATAACGCTTTGATGATTTTTCACTGCATTTGAACTCAGGCAAATTGCCGATCCTTAAAGCATCATGACATAAAGGACACCTTAAAGGTATATTAGAGCAGGAACATAGATTGCGCGGAAAGAATCTCTGCAAAAAGATAGTATTCCCCATTTCCCTGATAAAAATGAGATAAAGAGCAGGAAAAGCCTAGATGCACAGAACTGAAAACCTTTCGAAAGCAGGCATTGGGGTGGGAAAAGAGGAAAAAATCCGGCCAACGACTTAACCTTGGAACGATAAGACTCTGACCGCAATTCAGTACCTACTCACAAAGGAAAACCTCATTATACATTAGATCCTCAAGGATCAGACCAGTGTTTAACTCCTAGTAAATGTACACATATCACGATTGGTCCTAGCAAGTACAAACAGCACATCTTTGCATCAAGAGCCGTTCTACTGATGGGCTCATACTGCTACAGCCCTAATATCTTATCCACAGCATCATCCCCACCATTCGCATTATCTGGTAACTACTCCAGATGGCTGTTACAGGGAAATATTCAAGAGCTCCTTTCTCCTTTCCTCCCCTCTCATACCGACTCTTATTATCACCGCATCTTCGTTGAAAACTAGGATTCATAAATGAGACCGCTAAAAAGTTGACATAGAATGGAGTTCAATAATGAAATACATGTTCCTCCACTCAGTATTTCTACTGAAGACTGAACAGCCACAAACTTCAAGAGAATATATAAGTGATGAGCATATCTATACATACTTTAATTAAGTGACCGACCAGGCAAACTATAGAAGATAGTGTGGGGATTTTACTCTAGTTTGGGCTTATTAATTGCCTCAGATAGGTTTACGCTAATGCACAACGGCAATTTGCAATGCATCAATAACACTACAGGTTGCATCGATGGAATAAGAAATGTAGAAGATTTGCCCCCCCCCCCTCCCCCTCTTTCTTTCCAGACCAAATGTTTCGGTTCCTGAAACAAGCTCATTCCTTTCCCGACTTTCTTCCCTTTCGCATCCGGAAAAATCCCTCCTTGTAGGCATACAGCTGACATAATAAGGAAGTTCTCCTCGCACACAAAAATAGAACGTCCGGAAAAACATCAACACGTTAGATACAACACATTAGATACTCAAGGGACGAGAAAATCACTTACTTTTGACGTTCTTCGACGAAAAGCCTGGTTATTGCTCCGTGCTTCACAAATGCCTTTTGAAGTGAATCGGCGACAAGATCGAAGCCTCGCACATATAACGTTGGACCCTTGAATTACTCTCATTTAGTGTCCTAGCAGTAAACAGTATTATTTAAAAGTAGATTGAATGCAACACCCCATACTCGTCCTCTACGGACAGCAAATAAAGGGAACTGCTTCGCTTATGCAAGTGCACTGACAGGAATTCCTTCTCGTCGCCAGAGGGAAAACATAAAATCAATGAGGGGATTGCATAATTACCCGTCAATATGCAGCCTATGATATGCTAATTACCTGCAGCATTTATGTGAAAATCTTAAGTTTCAACTTAAATTGTGCAACGCTGTGCCGACATCCTCCACTCATTTCTTGTTTATTTACTACCATCACCAACAACTCTCTTGCTGCTAATTTCTATCAAATGAAATGTTATCTTAAAAATATGACCCTCTGGCAGTTTCCCTCTCGCTGATTTCGATGTCTCACTTTATCTTTCCGATTCAACCTCTATACCTTATGCATTTTGCAAATATACACAAATTGCGCGAAACAAAAAGAAGTAGGGAAGTACACTAAAAATGAGCATGGCTTGCGCTTTTTTTGGTGCAGAATCTAGAGGACTGAACTGGAGAGCAGCAGGGATGAAGCAAGAAATAGGCCCTAAATGAGCAACTATCATTGCACAAAAGCCCTGCTGCAGACAAATAAGTGACGTTTGGAATCCAGGGCATCGTCCCCAAAAACAGCATCCCTAAAGTTAGAGTATTTTCCAACTCTTTGAACGTAAACACTTCCTTGCTTGTATTCTAAGATCATCCTAAGGCCTAAGATCAAACTTCGCTAGCATTACAATGTATATAGAACTTATGAGGTTTCGAAACTTTTTATGGATTTGCAAAAGTGGAGACCAATTTGATATCACTCAGATGGGGTCAAAGGCAACGTAGCAGGGAGGGGAATGCGAATTCGTAGAAGCCGACGCTCACGGAAAATTGTGATATGTGATTCTCATTAGAAAATAACTGCAAATTTTCAGTTGCCTGACTTATGAAATTAATATATTTCGCAAAAACTTTCATCCCCATTAAGATTCGAACCTATGGGCTTCATAAGCTGAGATATAAAAGAGTGATTTATAAACACCAGCCTTGAACTGTTTTGGCATGCACCTTGTAAGTTTCAATAGAGCCTATGTTGAGCAATAAATGCATAAACTGCAATCACATGTTATGCAGGTAAATAAAACTGCGATAACTTCTTTTTTGAGGTTACAATTGTGAAGAGGAGGATATGAATTTAACCTGCACTCTAAGCTACTACAATATCACGTCGTTCACTTATGCAGAGTTGTTAGAGAGTGTTAAGAGGTTCATGCCAAAGATGCAAGCTGTAAACATCGTACAGATGGAATATAATATGTTAAGGATGTGGCACAAATGGGCTTCAGTGACGTGCAAATATGACCTACGAATATGTGAAAAAGAAAACTGAAAACAATTCAACCCCGTTTTGATAAATAAACTTTGAAGGTATCTTCTTCGTCCACATATTTCAACATTCTTAACGCTTGGAGAGTTTCATGGAGTATGCGAATCCTTATCTATTGTATACTTTATACAATGTGCTTGTTTGTCGGTGTTCGTCTGCCGGCTAATTTATCCACAAACTGCATCAAGACTTAGGCGGCTAGGTCGCTCATTTCGGTGTCAGGCCAACCGAGTGAGTCGATCCAAATGCTTGGTAAAATACATCAGCTAAATTTGCATAATTGAAGAAGTAACTTTAGCTCTCGTTATCTACCATTATCTATCAGCTTTTCAAGAATATTCTCCCGATTTCAATCGAATCTATAAATAATTACATGCATGAGATTGCGTTGATCAATTCCTCGATCGCTAGACGAGATACACTTAAGTAATATTCTAAGAGGCGATTTGATTAATGAATCATAACCTCACTCCAACAATACGTACACATATCTAGTCGAGTAAAAGCAAAAATGCAAAAAAGACGCACCTTGTTCATTTGTGGTTGTTCACGTGATTCGAATGACGACGAAAACGGTGGTGATGCCAATGAAATTGTTGATGGTGAAAGCAGTTCATTTCCACTGCTATTACCCTTCAAAAGAAACATTTCAAAATAAGTACAACGACAACATATATCAGAAAAACCCAGAATGCTTCAAAAAATAGGGGAGATAAATATATGCCATACGACATTATCAGCATATATGTCCCCAAGGGAATTAATGAACAGGTATAAATGAGCCAAGAGCACATTTGCTGTGAATTTCTTACATTGACAGCGACAGCTCGCGTGTAACTGGGGACTGCGAGTGGAAACTATACTTCGCATCGCCGCATTTCAAAAGCGGCGACTCCGTTCGGGCTGAGGTCGCAACCGGGTAGAAGAATTCATCAATGAGAGACGAGAGAAAAAGAAGGGAAAACCGAACATTTCGTCTGATGACCTGTAGGCTGTCCGTTTGTGAGCTGAGGCCGCAACTCAATCCAGATACTGGAAAGGGTAACTTCACCCATCAAAGGCACAGATGAAAGTGAAGCCCTACTGCCACACAGTATTTTTCATCCCTCTAACTAGCATGAACCTCGGAAGAAGTGAAGTATGTCTCGCCCAGTGTTACGCTTTCGCTGTGTGAACTTTCCGCCTTACTTGAACCATATTTGTTCCCGGAGCGGTCTGATATATAAAGAGGCTACAACTAACGTTGAGAAATTTTTTTGGAGGAAAGGATGGTGGAGGAAGTATGGCGTTTGGAAGCACTGGAAATATTCCACATTGGTTTATTTCCCTCCCCCCCCCCCACCCCCCCCCCCACTCCAACATCAATATATCTCTTTAAATTTCACGTGAAATAACTTGAGGGTCGCAATTGCTTAAAAATGTTGTGAACGTAAAGGACATTATAATTTCAGCCATTACTAGGCAAAAACCAAAATGTCTTATTGCGTAAAATTATTAGAGGATCCCATCTTCAATACGAACCTTAAACGTATCTGAAAGAAGCCTTCCTGTGAAGGTACTCATCGGAAATTGGGGAACTCGTAGCATAGCATTTCTAAATATGAAACCTCTCTCCTCGATGTTTGGGAAAATAGAATGTCGAACCTACTAAATTTTCGAGGAAAGTTCAAAATATTTGACAAATGGATGTTGAAACAAAGAAACTGCACAATTTCGAAGTAAACAAATTCCCTCAGAGTTAAAAAACACACAATTTCGAAGTAAACAAATTCCCTCATAGTTAAAAAACAAAGTGTTGACTAACCGTATCTGAAGTATCCAATCTCAGCCTCGTGGACTCGCTTCCCTGCAAAATCGACCGGTGATTGCAATTAGATCAAAAGAACCAAAACGTTCAACATTTAAACCAAACAAAGAATGATAAAAAATAGTGAATATTAGCTGTTAATCTATGAAAGATACGCGAACAAACATGACGGTTGTCATTTATGAAGTTTTATGAATTAAGAAAATGTCATGGCATGGTAACAATATATGCAAATTGTTTAAGCAGTTAGGCGCATTTACTGACAATCCCCCACCGCAAATGTGTGAAATAAATTATCAAAAGAATAATTCAGAAAAAAAAGAGTGGACGAATAGAAATTTCGCATGCAAACGAATTGAAATACAAAGAGATATTCACCAGCTGGGCTGAATAGATCGTAACGCAATTTATAAAGCAGTCATTTCAATATTTTATCATTTACGGCAATGCTCTATGCACTGAACGATACAACGATACAATAAACAAAAAAATACTGTACCCTTCGTTTGGGGACCACTTTGGTTCGTTTAAATGTACTCTTCTCATCCACTTTCTTCAGATTTATTGCTCCCGACATTACTTTTCGTTTGACTTCCTCGGTTGCTTCCTCTGCTTGTTGAAGACCTAAATATTAATAGATAAACCACAGAGCTCTTGCACACCACTTCCATCCCAAACTTCACATAGTGCCCATATATGGCTTTTGGAGGGCATCACACAGCAATAGACAGTCTAGGAGAACCAATCAAACATCGACCGTCGTTGGACAACAACCACAAATATATAGCGTACAAGAAACAAATATATATTCATTGTGTTGTATGTTTGACACTATTCCACTGCTATTATCTCTTCAAATTTCACTAACTGCCTTATTATGAACGAGTGAAATAACACAAATACAACAATGAAAAGATGATATAAAACAAAATGTGTGCCTGTTTGATGAATTTAATAAATTTACAGGATATTACAAAGTAACTGCAAAAAAGGCCAAATCAACTAGAACGATATGTCGATTTTTGTTTCACTTACTAAACCAACCGTTTCATAGATTACAAATAAATAAATAAAACACGTACACTCAAATTTTAATTACTCTGATCTTCTATATAAATCTTCAAGGAAAGATTCGTTTTTCTGTTACTCGACCGATGCAAAATGCAACCCTGAAAACCATAGAATGCAATATGAATTTTTTGACTCTTCAACACGAATAACTATTTTCAAACCTAAAGAAACAACTTAAAGACCGATATGGGAAGGTATTCAGTGTTGTGCATTATATCCCCTAAATTTTAGGTTTTAAGAATAGGAATTCATATAAACACACAAATTTGAGTGGAGCAGCGCATCAGAAAGGATAGCCCAATATGCATTTTTTAGGACTTATAAAATCTGCAACCTGTAAAGGATATAGTGAGACGTTGTGTCTATACATACGTATCCGTCGATCTCCCTCTTAGTTTCAATTCAACAACCACTGAGGACAGAGTTAAGAAATTTTCTAAGTACAATGTGCACCATGAGGTGATTCTCAAAGTCAAATTTCATATGGATTCATCAACTCTGAGAAGGACTTACATAAACATTTAAATACGTTAAAAGCTTAAGTATTTTATGCTAGCTTGCCCAGAAAACAATAAACGATTTCAGCGATCAGATTAGCTTAGATAAGAAACCAATATACACACATTTTATTAGTTTTTAGCAAACTTATGAGTTGCTAAAAACTAATAGTAAATCCAGTGAAAGCGAGATCCAAAAAGCGCATATCGCGTCAATTCCTCTAGTATGCTTTTCCACCTGTTCACATTACGCTCCCCAGTTCATCTGCATAAAAATTATTCACGAAACAACAAAACAATTGTCGAGAAGAATCGATTCCTAAGCATACCAAGATACCGTTCTCAGCTGGCGCTGATAAGATTCACAAAATTTCCCTTTCAAAGTCGTTTGGATTTAGAAATGCTCATTTCTCAGATTTATGAATTCTTCAAACAAAATGTAAATTATCCATCAAGAATTTGCCTAAAGCAATGCAAAAAATCTATTAAAGAATTTGCCTAAGTAAACTGTATATAAGCACCGCTCTATGTCAATAAATTCACTGGTTGGTTCATTCGTTGGATCATCAACATCGCGTCTTCGCCACATTTGGGGGCTCAGCAATGTCGCTAATGGGACTCTACGCTCTACCAATTCAAGCTCTCGCGAACAGGCTTCATTACGCCATCGCAATGGTGCCGAAGATCGACCTTCAATGTCCGGCAGCTCTCGAAAATCTGCCAGCCTACTTGTCTGACCTTCGCGAAAAGTACCACTTATCGTCGCGCACCCTCACACGCCAAATCGACGAAATATCCGCTCTCGACCAAGCCTGGAGGAAGGCGTTGGGCAAAGTCGATCAAGCAGATCAAGAAGCGTATCATCATGCAATTACGGATCCAACGGGCTTTTTTTCATGTGTGGCGGAAGCTCGCGATCTCCTCGACCAAATCGACGCAAATTTAACGAATATTGACTCCAAGCTTCGCACACCTGCCGGCGAGAATCTCACCACGGCCGATTCTCCCGACTCTCCTCCGGCTGTTTCTTCCACACATGCACATGTCACCTCAACTACAAACGCTCCAAATTTGCGGTTACCTCAGTTGGAACTACTCCATTTTCGCGGAGACCCGCTACTATGGCCTATGTTTTGGGCCTCTTTCCAACACTCAGTCGACGAGGCCCCTATTCCAACGGTACACAAATTATCGTACCTTCTCAGTACCCTTGAGGGTGAAGCGGCTCGAACTGTTGCCGGATATGCGTTCAACGAGAACAATTACTCAGTTATCAAAGAAGCATTAATGCAGCGCTATGGCAATCTCAACGCACTTCGTCGTGCCCTGCATCTACAGCTGCAAGCACTCAAATCAATGGAACGCAATTCCTTCAACGACAATGCGAACGCAATTCTCACGATCGTGCGCCAAATGAAGGAGGTGGGTGAACAAATCAACAATCCTCTCCTCGAGACAATAATCGAGAGCAAGCTGTCGAATTCCGTTTTGATGGAAATATACAAGGAGAAGGAGCGTAGCGCAGGATGGAATGTCGAATCCTTATGCTCGCATCTACAAACAGCACTTCGAATTCAGGAGCAGCTCAAATGGTCACAAGATCGCTCAATCAAACGAAAAGACGAAGAAGCAGCTTCGACCAGGGAAAAGACCGAGGAAACATCAGCGTTTACTTCAGTCCAGAAACGTCAACTTCAAACTAGCTCAAATTGCAAGGATCGACAACAAAACGCTATAAGCAACAAAGAACCGCCGCCGTGTCCCTTTTGCAATGCTCATCACTGGGCAGCATTGTGTATTCGATTTCAAGATACCGAAGCACGCAGGAATCGCGCAAAGAAACTCAAACTCTGTCTTCGCTGCCTCCGCAAGGGCCACTACGCCGAGAGTTGTGCATTTCGACGACCGTGTTATTACTGCCGCAGTACCAATCATCATCAAGCGCTTTGTACTTCTAAGACAAAGCGCACCGAATTCAAGGATTCTCTAGGAGTCAATGTCGCCGAAGGAAACAGTCAACAGACTACTGACTCTGCTCAAGCCAGTTACGCGACGCTCGATCGAAGGTCGTCCACTGAGAATACTTCAAACAACAACGAACGAGTTTTGTTGCTCACAGCTACAGCAGAAGTCAGTAATCCGCGTTCCTCCCTTCAGATCAAAGCTATTACTCTTCTTTTCGACACCGGCAGTGATCGCACTTTCATCAGTGCGGAACTCGCACACCAACTCAAGTTACCTACTATAGCAAAAAAGCGGTTGGCTATCAACGGTTTCGGAGCAACGCCCGTTCAGACGTTTTCCACCAATGTGGTGCAGCTTCTATTGAACAATCAACAACGGAAACCAATTCCAATTACTGCACACGTGTCCACGCTTATACAGCCAATTATGACTGTTCAAATACCGGCAAACGTTCCTCTGCAACAAGACGTTGTACAGTTGCGCACACGTGCCGAAACTCCATCACTTCTAATTGGAATAGACCAATTCAGCGAACTCGTCGATCTCTCCTCTGCTCAGAAATTGCCATCAGGTTTCACTTTGCTCAAGTCCTCATTTGGTCCTCTCTTATGCGGAAAAGGCCAGCGGCTACCAGCGACGGACTCTTACTACTCAACGTCTTCTACAGCGCTACCTATTCTAACGAATGATCCTATAGAAGACTTCTGGAAGCTGGAACTTATTGGTATCACAGAGGATCCAACGATTACAGACGACGACGTGGCCTTACAAAGGTTCGAGGACACCATTGAGTTCGTGGCTGGCCGTTACAGTGTTGGGTGGCCATGGAAAGACAATGTTCACTTCCACGACAACTACGCACTTTGTCTTCAAAGATTTACTTCGACCATCAAGCGTTTACAGTTAAACCAAGAATTGCTCCTACAATGTGATAAACTTCTCAAGGACCAATTAGAGGCGGGCATCATCGAGGACGTTACGGACAAGCCGGAACATAACCGTACATACTACATGCCCATTCAAGCTGTCGTGAAACCAACAAGTAACACGACGAAAATTCGACTCGTTTACGACGCTTCGAGCAAAATGAGAAAGAGCGGTCACAGTTTGAATGAAGCGATCCTACGAGGACCCGTGCATCTACCTGACTTGACAGGAATTCTGCTGCGATTTCGAGTCCCAAAGGTGATAGTCATAGGAGATTTGGAGAAAGACTTTCTACAAATCGGCTTGAAAGAAAGCGATCGCGACTCTACACGCTTCCTGTGGCTGAGGAATCTGAACAAACAGCCAATGGAGGACCATACGCATATTTCGTTTCGCGAGAATCCCATTTGGCGTGATTGCCTCACCCTCTCTTCTCGCGACTGCAATTCGCCATCATCTCAAACTTCACAAAAATTCAACTGTTGCAAAGGAGCTGCTCCACAACATGTATGTGGACAATATCATGTTGACAGCAGCAACTGTTGACGAGGCTGCACAGAAGAGCGAAGCGAGCAAAAAGCTATTTCAAATTGCGGGAATGAATCTACGATAGCTAAATTCGAATTCCGCAACGCTTCAAGAACGCTGGAAGGTAGAAGATCGCCAAAGCGAGACAAATACCAGAATTCTTGGGGTCTCATGGAACGTAGAAACCGACCAAATCTCCTTTACATTCAAGGAGTTTGAGTTCAGTGGCATTACAAAACGAACGCTACTATCATGGATAGCCAGCATATTCGACCCGCTTGGATATCTTACACCAGCAACACTACCGATCAAAGTATTCATCCAATCTCTCTGGCGCAGCGAGTACGGATGGGACGAGGCGCTCAAGAAAGCGGAGTTTCAACGGGCAAGCGCACTTATTCAAGGATGGTATAGTCAAGCTATCATTATCAAGCGGCAAATTGGACAACCGAAATTTCTTCATTGCTTCGTGGACGCCTCTAAAACAGCGTATGCGTCCGCAATATTCACTACCTCCGCAGAAGGTTCTTCTCTTCTCATGCCAAGGAATCGTCTAGCGCCCATCAAAAGTATGGCAATTGCACGTCTCGAACTCCTGGCAATTCTCATAGGTTCCCGACTGCTCGACTACGTTAGCAAACAAATGAACCTAAATGTCCCACTATATTTGTGGTCTGACAGTCAAACTGCCCTCTCTTGGGTAATCTCCAATAACGAGCAAGATCGATTTGTCAGGAACCAAGTACAAAAAATCAAAGCTGTGAAGAATGTTCAATTTCGCTTCGTACCAGGGGACCTGAATCCGGCAGACCTAGCAACACGAGGTCTCAAACCTGAAGAGCTCATTGATAACTTACAATGGTGGCACGGGCCCTCCTTTATATTAAAAACACCTGACGATTAGCCTGTTCAAGCTGGACAACCAACTGACTCAAATATCATAAGTGACCTCGTAGCTGTCGAGAGCACCATTTGTGGGATACTAGAGGTGCATCCACCTCAACGCATTTTTAATGCTGAACGATTCAGCAACTGGAACCGCCTTCTAAGAACTGCAGCAACCGCATTGCGATTCCTTCGGAAAATGAGTAAGCCTAACACATCTACCTGTTGGATGAAAATAAGCGCGACAGGAACATTTTCCGTAGACGATCTCAACATAGCGGAAAGATGCTTTATTCACGACGCTCAGAAGGTTGTCAGTGAAGCTGAAATTGATTCTTTCGAGATGACCTACATTGATGGTGTTTTCAAGTGCGGAGGACGAGTGATAACCTCCAGATTGCCAGAAGCGTCAATCCGTCCAATCTTCCTGCCCAAGCATGGTGCTGTGACTCGTCTGCTGATCTTAGAAACACACAAACGACTTGCTCACGCTGGATCTGCTCAAACACTCAATACAATGAGACGATTCTGGATCCCTTAAGGAAGAGCAACCGTCCAAAGAACGATCAACCGTTATTGCACGGACTGTCGACGTTGGCACGCGCGACCGTTCCGACTTCCGGCGCTTCCACCATTACCAGCAGCTCGAACCATTCCTGGAAAGCCCTTCGCTGATGTCGGACTTGACTATTTCGGACCCATTCATGTCAAAAGCAAGAGCGTCAAGGAAAAGGCGAAAGGTGGAACAAAACGTTGGATAGCACTTTTCACGTGCCTCTGGTCTCGAGCTGTTCATCTCGAGGTCGTCTCTGGCTGTTCGAGCCAAGCCTTCCTATTAAGCCTACGTCGATTCATAGCCCGGAGAGGTCAACCGAGATCAATGCTCTCTGACAACGCTTCCACATTCCTTCTCGCACAAAGGGCGACTGATCAGATCTTAAACAAAATTCAGTGGAGACATATCACAGAAAGAGCTCCATGGCAGGGAGGTATTTACGAGAGAATGGTTCAGATCACGAAGAAAGCCCTTCGACGAATGACTGACAAAGCTCTCGTTGACGACGAACTTCTTCAAACATTACTAACTGACTGCGAAGCTATTTCAACTCAAGGCCTTTGACACATGTCGATAAGGAGTCACTGCAAGTGATTCGACCAATCGATCTTATCACTCCCGTGCCAAACAGGGCAATAGAAGTCGTCGCAAGAACAGAAACAGACAAGGATATCGGAGGGAGTACTACTCGACAATCAACAACCGTGACAAGCTCCTGGACGCACGGTCAGAATCCAACAGATTCGTTGAACGATTCTGGAAGGTTTGGGAGACCGATCATCTACTCGCATTACGAGAACGCTCGCAACGACAACATCGGGCCCCAAGGTCAGTCAGTGCAAATGAGCCTCGAGTAGGTCACGTGGTGCTTATTCACGACGAGACGAAGCCGAGGGCTCTTTCGAAACTTGGCATTATTACAAAACTAATGGAGGGAAGAGACGGGAAAATTCGCTTTGCCGAACTTCAATGCGGCTTTCAACGAACAATCAGCCCGTCCATTAAACCTCCTTTTCCCACTCGAAATCACTGCCAGTGACGCTTCAAGCCCGGAGCAGGAAGTCTGGTAATTCGGAATACCATGAAAACGTTAATCCGGGCAAAGAACACCTATCCTCAGTTTACGGAGAGCCACTCACCCGTTCTAAGGCGCGTCAGCTCGGTGTAAATCTCTCCTCTCGGTCATAACTTATCTCATGTTAATTTTCGCTGCCAGCAGTATAATAAACGCCATATCGGCACAATCGCAATACAACGCACCGAAAGCTGGAGTGCAAATGAGATATCCTTGTCTTCGAAACTGTAATTCAGAGATCACAATCTCGACAAAGGCCACAATTTACAACCGTGTGCACGTTTTAATTCCAGCCCTATCCTGCACCAACATTTCTCGCCTAACGTGCACAAACTCATTTCGCCACCGGATTCTACAACTGCAACTTCGACTGCCAGAGATGGACACAGGAACAGAACTGCAGAAAGCGGCACGAGGTCATAAATTCAATGGAACAGCGGAGAATAAACGAGAAATGAATTTTCTTCACAAAGGACAACGATTCTTCGAAAACCAGAACAATGAGAACGACAAAACCTTCGGCGGGGAGTGTTGAGAAGAATCGATTCCTGAGCATACCAAGATACCGTTCTCGGCTGGCGCTGATAAGATTCACAAAATTTCCCTTTCAAAGTCGTTTGGATTTAGAAATGCTCATTTCTCAGATTTATGAATTCTTCAAACAAAATGTAAATTATTTATCGAGAATTTGCCTAAAGCAATGCAAATTATCTATTAAAGAATTTGCCTAAGTAAACTGTATATAAGCACCGCTCTATGTCAATGAATTCATTGGTTGGTTCACTCGTTGGATCATCAACATCGCGTCTTCGCCACAATAATGTCAAAAGAAAGCATTTTACGCTTTGGTTGATGTTTGTATGAAATCTCTATAAAAATCCATTTTCGTTAGCACTTGATTCGTTGGGTAGCAAAACTCGCAAATGCAAATTCTAGATACATTTAAGGACTTAAAAACATTAAAAAGGATCATAAAGTGGAATAGAAATTGAACATCCTAAAATTTCGATAGCTTAGAAAATGGTGGATTTTGTTATTGTTATAATCGGAGCAAAAAGCGCAAAAGAAAGTCATCGCACTAGAAAGAAATTAATAACCACTCGATGATTCTTGTAACGAAGGAAATTCTCGACGATTACGGGGTGGTTTGTGGTAAAGAGCTAATGCAGCTGGCCCATGTTTAATAAACATAGGTTCGACTTCGCCCCAGTAGTAAGCAGGAAGATGCAAACTTCCCCCACGCAACTGAACACAGGAAGCTTGTGTACAAAGGTTACTGCATGGTCTCCGGTAAGTGGCCTGGGACCAGGCTTCCAGGCTCTATCCTATCCAGTTGACCCGTCTAGCAGCTTCAATCGGAACAACGGAGAGGAGCAAGCCGTACTCTATTCCTAAGTGGAACGACAGGAGTCGTACTGTCCAGCACTCGACTGGCATGACGTATCTAAGTTCCAATCTACAACCGAAAGGAACGAATATTACCATAATACAGCGAACTACCTTTGTTCACTCGTTTTTCTTTTCTCCTCTACCGGAGGACAGACCTAAGTACAAAATTGGAGACACCATTCGTGTCTATATAAAAGAAGAAAGCACTTACTTCGCTTAGCGTTTCGTCGTTCGATTTTCGACTGGTCACCACTATTCGGATTCGTCGTTCCACGTGTTGCTGCTGCTATCGCCCTTCGCTGAAATAAAAACAAATTGGAACAGTTCCCTCAGTCGGTAGAATTCCCGAATGAAAGAAGAGACATTTCAATGGAGAACACAATCACCTATTTTATTTTATCTCTAGGGATGAGAAATATTTTTTCTTTGCGATTTTCAAACTTGCAGAACGTCTGTAAAACTATCTATTCGATTATTTTCTTTTATCCTGACTGGAATAATTATAACAATATTTTACGATGAGATAAACCTCGATCTAGCTTAAACTTCAAGCGACAACCACGCATTACATATCTCGAACCTCAAGGACCCTAAACAACATTCAAAAGCAAACGGAGGTGGTGGCGGTGATGGATGAGGGTGAAGGGAGGAGGGGAAGGGGAAAATGGGATCCATCAACAACGGATTTTTCTCTTTTCATGAGCAATTTTCACTCTCCAACACATGCTTGTTATTTTATTAAACAATTATCACTTACAATATTTTTGAGCTTCTCGAACATTTCCTTCAACTGCTTCTCTTCGGCGCTTAGCGATGTCGGGAAATTTATAGCAGTTTCCCTCATCGCTTATTTTATATCTAAAAACGAAAATACAATATCATTTCAATTTCACACGAAAATACCAACATAATAAATGCTCACAGCATAGGCGTCAATCTGTGTTTGGCTTTATCTACCCTTTTCAGCCAGATTCCACTAATAAAGAACCATCAAAACATCACCACATGACGTTTGGCGCAAGTGCCATTTGCAATGCGCAATCCTCTATCGTAGATTCAATATTGTACAGCATATGTGAGAATGTACGACTTGCCAGAATATGGGCTCCTTCATCCATAATTCGTGGGCCCTTCTATCTAAGTATTCGAGTGTCTCGGGTAAACAAGTGATCCAAATGACTTCTATTTGCTCCGTATTACACAAACCTTGCAAAGCAATAACTTAACTCTAAATGTAATTTTTCAAGAATTTTTAACACTAGAAGGATTCAAAAGCCGTACTTCTGTTGGTTGAGTGAGCAAGGGAGGAGAGGAAGGGGAGAGAGAATGGGTTGATAAGTAAGAAACAAGCGGAACAGTAAGGTCTGCGATGCATATGAATCGATATACCAATATGTCCCCTATATTTTTCCTCACTGAGCCTATTAAAAATTTTAAAGCGTTCAAAAATTGTATTCGGGGTAAAATATGCGCCCTTATTAACGGAAAGCTGTGTACTACAGTTTCCGCTGAATGGAACGTTTTCGGGGGGTATGCGTTGAGATGTTTGGAATGTCTCGAAAAATGGCTTGATGAAGTGGCTCTATCGCTGTTTTTTTGTCATAAATTCATCAGTTCTAAACCCACCCACTCATCTTCAAGGCCGCAGGTATACAGTGCTGCCTCCCCTAACCTGCAAAAAACACAAGTAGTTGATCATGCATGTCGATCTCAAAGTCTCCCTCACCACATACACAGGGGTAAAATCTCCTCTCAAACATCTCACACCGTGAAAGGTGTCGATGAGCTTATTGCCCTTAGGGTGATAGAAGTCGAAAACAAATGTAGTACTGAAAAAAGTGAAAATTAGAGAAAAGAAGGGAGCAGACGAGGTGGAACCTCCTTCCCCTTCTTCTCTCTCCCCTCCCTCTCAACACTCGCACTCAGCAAATCGGCCTCAAAAGCTTTAACTATAACTATGCATAACAGTATTTTACCGAAACGATGACTTCAACAGCTCCGCATAAAGCAGCCTTCGCAACCATTACGCTCATTGAGGCCAAATGCATCAAGGTACCACCAACAAAATTTCACTTCAGATATTTCGATGTATAGCATTTTAAAAGCTTTTTAGATGATCTACGCGTATTTTTAGCTGCTTTCTGCGTTTTTATTTGCCAAGGCGCATCATGCGTGAAGCTACATGCTCACACATATAGGATGCTAGTGGCGCTGGAATCCTTGAATCCCCCCCCCCCTTAATTTCCAGCCTCCCACCATTCCCTCCTTTCGCGGCAGAGGAAACAATTAACTGTTTATATGTCAATTGGAGAGACCACCAGAAAACTTGCTGCCCTATTTCATCCGTTTATTAGCTAAATTACGGAGACAAAAATCCGCCGCATACCTTAACTCCACTCCTATCCCCCCTCCTCCCCGTTTTATGGTTTATTGTAGTTGTAACGCATCTATATAACAGATGTATATCGTCATATGAAACAACTAAGTCTCATACAATGTTATTAATAGACATTTCAGAAAATTGCAACTGCAAGACGAAATCTTACAATGCCAAAATTCCTTAAGTATATGGCTCTGATCGACTTTAGAAATGAGTGACGGATGCCGATAAACAATTGAAAGTAGTTATTAGATATCGTGAAAGGATGAAAAGCGATAGGAGAGTCGGTAAGAAGAGAAGGATCCTTCTTCTCCTTACCTCCTTAATGATACAGGGACAAATAAGTCCTCCCCTTCCTCCCTCCTCCCCCTCCCTACCTCGCAGTTCTTAACTGGATTTTGGCTATTCCTATTTCAGAAAGCAATTCATCGGTTTTTGCATATGCGACGAGTTTCAGTGGATTTGCTGTGAGTTTATGGATCCAAACGATTACGATAGATGATTGCTTACCTGAGTAAATAAATAACAGAAATTCCCGAGTAATAATGAGTGCTAATGCTACTATAACGACTTATAATTATGCTACCTGTTGCACTGATCGATTAAGGATAACATAGAGAAGCACTTTGAATATTCGACTCTAACTTGTTATTACTAAAATTGATGAACGAGGAAAACAAGACAAAACTATATAGACTAAAACTTATTCATTTGTTTATGGTGAAAAAATCGCATTCGCTACAACGGATACCCTATATTCATATTTTGAAAAAACAGCAGTAATCTTCGAACTAGAATAATATCGAAACCAACACCGCTATCATTATTGCTTTGAGTTGGCAATGTAGCCTTTAGGTTGCAAGCTCTATTAGGACCAATCGAGCTATATGACAATCTTAATGACATGCACGCATGCGACCGGGAAGGTGAGAGGTCTGAATGACTGGCAGACGAAAAAAAAAATTTTAATCAAAGGCGAACTGCCATAGAGACGAAATCGGCTATCTCTGTTGTTCGATCGAGTGATCACTAAAATCTGGTGGTCGAAAATCGAAAAATTTTGAACCACAGAGGATCAAGGTCCGTTCGATCCCCGCCTTTGAAATACAACCTCTGCAAGCGGAATCGGCCCTTGATCGAACGCGTGAAATGAGGACAAATTGCGGTGTAAAGGTGGGAATTTTGCTGTTGTATTAAAACTTCCTATTTCGCTTAATAACCTCCTATACTGTTGGTTCATACTGCCATTCGGCCGTCAGATATGGCTAGAACAACTTCGAATTCCCTCAGGTTCAAAGTTCTAAAACTTGCGACCTCTAGAATGCGTGGTCATCAACACCAAACATTGCTAGCGCTATCCTTGCAAACTTCAACAATGCAAACAATGAAAAAGGCTGCGTTAAATGATATTCTTGTTCAAGAATGATCATCCCTAGGCGTTAAAAAACATTTCTAAATGATAACGTCTTTAAGAACATTCTGACCAGATTAATTTTAAATTTTTAGAATGACAACGTCACACAACCCTCGTGGGGATTAGGCAAAACATGGTCAATGGACAAAGCACGGCCACAACACAAAGCTTTTGTGAAGGATCGGTGACAGAAACTCCTCTATATTTATTCGTGTAGGAATGACGCGGCTAATACCCAACCTGATTTCCCGTCCACCCTTTTTTAGAGTCGAGCTGCTTTCATTGGTCTTCCGGGCCGTGGCCGCGTTTTACCCATTTCTGTCAAAGTTGTTGATGGGTGAATCACACTCCCTATACGTTATGATCATCACATCGAGAGATATACTGGCTAAGCGATATGCAATTTTTTTTAACAAACCTCTTTCCGGTGATAGTGCGATAGATTTACAAAATATTTTCTTGTTAATCCTCATCTTATTACAATATTTAAAGAAATAAGTTACAATACATAAGGGCAGCGAATCCTAAACGCAGTCCAAGTTTCTTACTAATACAACAGAGACGGAAAGAGAGAAGGAAATGAGAGGGAGTATGGGAGATGGATCATCCTCCCATTTGATTGAATCGAAGACAGCGACAAAAAGACCACCATGAATTAGTACGCGACATGAGGCTATCCGATCCCATCTTGGTTTGATTTTGAAGCTTTATCAAATCTGTATTCGCTTTAACTTTATGCAGCAAATAATTGAAAGCACATCCCGCTTTGGATGTATCAAAGATTTGAGGTTTAAAGCCAATGTCGATGCTCAGTGAAGTTCCCACACATGATGGGACGACACCTCACCTTCCCCATACCTACACGTCGATGAGCGCCAGCTCTATGTGGGTTCCTGATATCAAACATGCCAACGGGCCGAAATACGCTTGCTACGATATTTTTGCATGCAATGTTGTCGCGATCTCCTCTTTCTCTCTCCTTAACCTCAGAAATGCTAAGAACTCAAACCTGATGAATATAGAACAACTTGAACCGTCATCACTAAACCACGACAGATGATATAATTACATATACGACTTGCAATTGCCTCAATCCCACATCTATTCCTCTGCATAGGTGCATTATGCAGGATGAAATCACACATGACTAATTCGCGATCTTGTTTCATCTCTCATATTTATCGATGGCTTACAACATAGAACAATCTAACTGAGGGATAATAAACACTTC
Organism: Baylisascaris procyonis; assembly: GCA_037389465.1. Taxonomy (NCBI): domain Eukaryota; kingdom Metazoa; phylum Nematoda; class Chromadorea; order Rhabditida; family Ascarididae; genus Baylisascaris; species Baylisascaris procyonis. The sequence continues at coordinate 140,193 of JAZARR010000158.1, read as the reverse complement.
ACTTGTATATCTATAGAAGATACTTCATATTCTACCTATTAAAATGTACTCGCAAGCATAAATTAAATAAAAGTTGATATCTATCTCGATTAATAATCCCCACTCTTGCATTATTTGATTATATCTCTACAATTTCTCCTTTTACACCGATGATTGAATTCAAAATATTCACCCCTCTATTTTTGTATGACTGACATAATAACTGAGCCAAACCGTTTTCAGATTCTTATCGAGAGAAAGAAATCCAACATACGGAAATACTATACTAGTCTAGTGAATACACACATGTGTAGACGTCCCAATTTCACTATAATGTCCAATACCCCACAGAGCTTTAAGTCACAGCTGTTGTCCTCCTCGGAGGCTGTACCTACGGGTTTCCAATGAATATCATCCCTTCCACCGGAGCAGGGTCGTTAAATTTCTTGGGAGTATCTGCCTACGGTAGGTAGGTTGGGTAAAAGAAATTATGAGCGTGTCAACAAGATGATCCCACGGAATGTATTAAGTGGTATTCTGGCAAGCCTCAGAGAACATATATGATGAATGGTGTCCCCATTTTCATTTTCACGTTAAACGTTCGCTTATCAATCTTCATAATCCCTCCTGCCTGGTAAATTATGGGAAGTACGCCCAGTCTCAACTTAAATTTATTTGTTTTTAAATATATTTTCCATCTAAACCTTCCCCCCTCCTCTTACCCCACATTTGAATGGTTACATTTTCCTCTGAAAAAAAGAAGAAACAATCGACTGCGTATCGGAAGTCATTTCACTTAATGCGCACATGCACATCGACATCAGATGTAATTGTGAATCACAATCACAAAGCGATCAAATGTCGCTTTATACATGAACGATGAAATCTCATTTGAAAATCTTTCATAACAAATTTTATACTCTACAAATCTTTGAATATTTTCAAGAAAAAAATTGCAAATTTCAACAAATGAATATCTCAATATTACAACGAAATAACTAGAAAGATATAACATCGATTTTATAAAAACCAATGAAGGGAAATAAAAAACTTGCATCTAACGATTAAGCGGTTGCACAACAATATGAGAAATTTCAACGAAAAGAAACCTGAAATGATTCACTAAAAATTCCAAAATTAACCCAAAATCCACTTGTACAATTATCATCTCCCATCTGGAATTATCGAAACATCAAAAGAAATATCCAATTCACTGGTGGGTGCTAGAACATAAAAATAGTTGGGATTTTTTTATAGATGGGAAATAGTGATGTCGGAATGACTTTCTTATTTTAGCATCGAAAAGGTAACCAATCTGGCAGCTTAAATGAGACTTAAATTTCATTATTTAATTTGGACTCACCTTTATGAGAATAGTAATCACTGCAAACACTCTACACCCTTTAGAGGAGACCATACAGCAACCACAATTAAAATAAATAACTTAAGAGATACTTTCACACAAAACAATGAACGGCTGACCCGTCTAACAACACAACATGTTATCCTAACATAAACGTTCTATTAAAGAACATCGCACACAACACAATAAAATGCTGCATTCCAAATGCATCTTTTTCATACTCCTATTGAAGGACCGGATACGAATGATCGTTCACCTATGATGCTACTGACCTACAACGACACTCGAACGGGTGATGAGGACGTGTGGAGCAATTCGGACATTTCTGAAATTCTTAATGTTCCACTCCAATTCCCTCCTTTCCTACCCCTCCCTCTCCCTCCCCCTCCCATCCTTCTCCAATCCTACTACCTGGTGCCTATGGATAAATGTGTTTTACGCTGATTACAGAAAACAGAAATTGTACGCAAAATTAAACGAGTTGTTTAGACCGGAAATAAGACTACTCCATTGCTATGGATAAGCTGCAGCACCGAATGCAACTAGATCAACAACAACTTTTCAATTGAAATAAGTAAATAATATTACAATTCATCAAAATTAGCCTAGGATATAGGTGGAGATTTAAAAGAGATGTAGCATTTTGCATAAGATAAAGATACAGAAAAAACGGATTTTATAACAGAAGAGAAACGCCACAGCGAAGAAAGCAGCAGACTGCGAGAGGGAAAACACTAAGAGATACAAAGTATAGCGACACAATAGTGAGCATTGTGCATATCACATAACTGGCGAGAGAGCTCTAGATACTCACTGGTCAACAATGTCCACTATAATATAGACGTCTTAGACTCTTCGCTTGGCGCACAGCAATATCTCACCTGTTACACCTCATAAAATTTGCCCCCGGCAAAAATCGATAAGCAGGTAAAGCAAAAGACGTCTTAGACTCACCTCATCGCGTTTGACAATTTTACGTCCAAATAAATGCCTGAAGAATACAAGATGCACCTCAATATGAAGCTAAGCATATCTCTTAGGAACTGCGTTTCAAATTATTCATTGAAAAGATAGACGCCAAACTGCGTGAATACAAATATTATTTTATAGGAAGTAACAAAAAGTCGCAAAATGCAGCGCACTGAATAAGGGTAAGCGCAAAAACCCATTTTTTTCATTTTCCCCCAACCCCAGTCTGCCTCTCTTCCCGGCAATAACTATTCCAATTCAAGAACAGCCCCTTAATTATCAACAAACTCCAGGAACTGACTAAGTTAAGACCATTTTATTTACTTTCATCGTTCACTGTATTCAGTTCGTTCATCGATAATAATTTAAAATTTACGGAAAGCACTGTGGCAAGATAGGACCATTCAACTCTTACAGATCGCGCAAGAGGAGGAAAGGACCAGTAAATTTTAAACACTCATTCAACTCTTACAGATCACACAAGAGGAGGAACTGGGACTGTTGACAATTTCCCTCTAAGATGCTCCAATCTTTACATCAGCCTCCAATATAGATAAATAATAAGTGCCAACAGGTGGTCACTACCGTGGCCAATGCTGATAGGTGGTCATTAACGTGAGCAATTCCGACAGTGACCACTACCGTGTACAATGTCGATAGGTGTTCCCTACTGTTGGCAGTTCCGGTAGGTGATCACCATCGTGCATGAGATTACAGTGGCATGTATCATATGAAGAGGTTAGTGCACGCCCACGACCATAAACTATGTCATTGGTGCACCTAAATGCTTTCTTACAGTTTCGTAGACCACATAACTGATACCCACAGCGGGTATGACCTTCATAAAATTCGGCGCCAATCCCCGATAAAGTCCAAAGAAACCTTCGTTCTTGAGAATATATTGTAGTTGACCACACATCGTGTCCGGTTGACTGGGATTGCCCGAGACCGCTGGAATTCATAAACATTAGAAAGGAAGAAAATGACAACTCTAAAAAGCTGCAGTCAACTGACAGAATAAGAAATACTCATAAATTTCAAAAATAACTTTTTGAATACTTCAATTACTATCCTCAACATTTTCTTCCGGAACAAACAGCAAATGGAAATCCATGCCAGCATGTGCTTTTATAATCTACGTCATTAATTCAACCGGTGCTCAAATATCCTAAAGCAATTCGTTCATATGTTTGTGAATGAGTGCTTCAAACTGGTCCCAGCAAAAAATTCACATGCAAATTTTTGACGACATTAAACGTCAATAACTCCACATAACTCTGGTATTTCAGTTGATTTTATATGTTATACTGCATTTACCGTTTTACCCTCCTTATGTGTTTTCACAAAAAAGCGAAAATACATAAAACCATAAAACGACGAGTACAATATATCGCACAACGTTGACTGAACCACCAAAAATCAAGTTTCCGAATACAAAAACGGCTTTATTTAAGGATAAGCTTAATTAGAAGATATTCGACGTTATTTGGGATCCACTTATGTCACTTACTACTCAAACGTTATCCACATTTTCTTTATCAGTTCGCTGTCAATAATTTACTTATCACTTGTTTACGGTCATTTTATCTTTTATTTCCATCAAGTAAAGCTCGAATGCTGTTGATTTCCCCTTCCGCAGTAGCATGTCGATCAAATGTATAAGCCATATGGGCGTTATTCTTATTACCCTCCCCCCTTGCCCCTACCCAGAAAAAAGGAACAAAATATTTCCTTCTAATAAGTCCTCACTTCCTTAACAAAAACCTAAAAAACCTCTTCTAAACATCATTTTTCTAAAGAAACAAACATAATAAATCTCAGCATTCCCTCTAACTTCAAGAAAAAATAGCCAAATATAAAATAAACCAACTTCGAGCTTGCAACCGAGTCCGAATAAGCGCAAGAGGATAGCTAGCAAGTTGTCCACACGTACTGCTGCAAGTACCGCACGCCAATAACGCTAGCACTCCCGGTTCGGTTGAATCCCGTTGGTATCTCACATAAAAGGATTTGAGCGTCTCGTAGATTGCTAGATCAATACCCGCATAAGGAATTATACCGAGCATATTCGGCACATAACCCTAAAACTATCGGTTAAATAACTAACCAACCGAAAAGTCTAAATAGTCTATAAGGTAAAAAACCGAATCCTATGATCATGCCTACTGCATGTAAGGTAGGACCGTAAGTACGACGTGATAAGCGTAAAAGACTAGAACTGACTGACAGCTTAAATAGACCACCACCACTGGTCGACATTACCGGCAGCATATTGGGTACAAAGGGAAGCAAGGTGAGGAAGGGAGTGGGAAAGTTGAGGTGCCCCTACTCCCGATCTCCCTCCCTCTCCACCCATCATTCCTACCGATGTCGAGAGTGATGTATTCCCATCGTCTCCACAAATTCATTCATAGACGCACTGAAAACTTCGCTTTTGCAAAGCATCAGGCAGTTTTTAGCATTGCTTGGATTGATGGCCACTTCAGATAGCGGCGGGAAGAGGATCTCTCTCAACTAGGCAGAACTGGATGAGGGAGATTTTGAAAGAGATCATCCCTACTCACAGATGACCTGATATGCTGAAAGCTTCTAATTTCATATATATGACTTCAATATGGGGATTTTTTATAAAATTTTCCAACAGGAAACCACTACTGTTATTTGAACAAATGACATAATTCGTTGCACTTATCTTCAAAGGAAATATCTGAACGCCCTAAGAGATCAATAAAATCGTTGAGATTTATTTAAAAATATCTCTGTAATGAGCAACAATCAAAATAAAAGAACAGCAATTTCGATAGAGCTCACCTTATAAAAGCAAAGCAATCCTTCATTTCGATACATCTTTTGCGCAAAATGAAATAACCCCTTATCAAGTTGACCCGTTCGTCGTAATGCAAGCCGCGTTTTTAACACCTAAACAATTTTCCGATACTACAGAAACCTGAACAAACCTCTTGCAATATTTCAAAGTAAACGCCATTGTATTTCACATTGCAGAACACATCAGCAAGTACGAAAAATTAACATATTATATAAACGTGCAAAATCCTCTTGCATCAGCATCAGATGCACTTATATTTAATTAATTAATTTCATCTTATATCTTACAAAGACCTTATTGTTCCACTTAACACATGTCACTTATTAATAAAAAAGACTGAATTATTTGCAGTATACTGACAAACATGAGTGAAATAAAAGTGAGGCATTCCAAAGTTGTAAGACCACAAAAGGGTCGATGTGAGAGTGCGCAGAAGATGGGTGTAAAATTCCCCTCTTCAATCTAAACTAAAGAGCCAAAACGACGCTATTTCATAATAAGCAGTCCACTAAGGCTGTACATAAATGGCATCGGAGGGATTCCGGCGGCTGATTCACGCAATTCCCCTAGTTCAGATGTGCGTTACGGCTGCGTTGCAACTGAGGGTTCAGAATTTCGTGTGATTTCTGACATTCCATTTCCGGCTTTCAAAAAACATCCTTCCAATACAGCCCTAAAGTCTACTCTTAGAAACTAAAATGCTGGCAAAATTCTGTACGACGCATTTTAAGAAAATATTCGCTCGGGAAGAAGTATTTCCATAAAGGTGAAGGTTTTGAACACCGATGGTTGTCATTCCTTTCAAAAAAAAAAGGCAACTAATGCAAAGTGCAGATATATGTCATTCTAAAATGTTTTTCCAGGATTCTTACTTTACAGAACGACAGAGAGATTCGAAACGAAGTTAAATTTACCAATAATGCCTTTCTCGATACAACAATTCTCCCCAAACATAAATCCCTAAATCCAACGATAACGTGAAGCGATCGGCACCAATAATATGCACTAATATTAATGAACCTCATAAAGATTCGAGAACTGACCCTCGTAAATAATAAATTAAACTTTAAAGCGATATGCTTTCGGCTATAAAAGAAGATATTCAATTACTTCTAGAGTTTTCAATAAAATTGATTAATTAAAACATAGAAAATTAAACGGACTACAGTAAAAATTCCCAAGAACTTAACTTTTTTGAATTTATTGCTAATTCTTTATCGACTTTTTCGGCAAGAATCTTCAATGCATTCATCAAGATTTCGACATAATAATATGAATGATATTCTGTACAATTCCATATGCAATATTCAATAACATATTGAATGTGCTAGAGAATTCAATGACGGAGATAGTACCTATTGAAAGATTTAAAAGAGTAACTCGCATCAGAATTCGGATGGAAAGTAGAAGGGACTCGAATCAATCGACTCATAAAATATCACTCCTCACATCTGCTCTTACCCCAATGGGTCACCGCTCCATTCTAAAGTTCATTCAATCAAATAAATAGTGTAAATATCTGCCTACCTCCATCGGATAAATTACTGACTGCGATATAACACCTGCAGAGGAACCGGCCACAAAGCGTTCGTAAACGCACAGCTCTTGATCACGTTTAAAACTTTGTATTAATCTCTTTGCCTGAAAACAGGAAACCTTCTGCATAGAAGACGATGTTGGGCATCGGATTCAAAACTTCAGGCCAATTTTTGCATATCATCAGTTCTAAGATATCCAACGGATAAGATCATATCAGCATTATTCAAATTGGCGCAGTAATATGTTTCTCGATCTTCTAGGTAACTCTCCACCTGTTTTTTAAATTTCAATGAAATTTCGTTTTCGGAGTTCCTCTTACCACCGCTTTCCCCTTTTTGTATGAACGAACTTGATCTCTTCCGACATTCAACTTGGATCTGCAGATGCTCTGCTTAAATCTATTCTTCTTCAATTAGATTTCGAGAAGGGGAAACCGGAAATGCATGTATGAAAAAGAAAGCTATAGCCACGAAAGCAAACAATACTGAGTTAGTGTCGAGTGAAGCGCACCTTGCCGATGAGCTTAAACCATTATCGACGATGCACCTTTTTGAAGGAACTCAACAAAATAATCAGTAGGAAACATACCTGAATTGAACCATTTGCCGTATTCTCTCAAATAGAACACCCCTCTCCAGACTTGCTGAATATAACAGATTCATCTCTTAAAATTTGTTAAACGTGTAGGACCATTTCGAAAGATCCTTTTTAAAAGAACATTTCATTTGAAACAAACCTTCCACCTGTAAACTGAGAAGAATGGAAGATCGGCCAATCAGTCGACGGAAATGCAGCTATTGAACTTCAGTAATTAATAATAAAACGGTCGAAGCAATCCAAGAATAAAGAGAAGTCGTTAAATCGAGACTAACCTGCTCATAAGCCATGAACTTAATAGCCGATTCGGGTGCGATCTTTACGACGTTGACACCATTGCCACGCCAGAACGATTTCAAGCCGCCTTCTTCAAACAACAACCGCACTGCCCTATACAAGTTCAATCGATTCTTCCATGTGGCATGAACCTAAACACTTGTTTTGCATATTAAAATTCAATGAAACAGGCATGAATATAACAAAGATGATAATAATAACAATAACCGATCGGCAAATGTGAACGAATAGCCAACGATCAGCATGGTTTCCATAAATTAACCGAACCACGTCCTACCCAACTACCACAGCAAGGCATCTAGGATTTTTGAACTCAATAAGGAATTCATACGATGAAAGAAATAAACCTAAGAACTTTTAAATTTTGGCAACAAATAGGGCTTAATGAGGGGGTTATAAAAGATAATTTTAGGCACTCCACGAAAAAATTTAAGAAAAATGTTCAGAAAAAAATCAAGAGATTCCGAAGACTTCCTACCACATCAGACACCGGAAAGGGAAAGAATAAAGGCGGGGATAAGAGCACAAAATTCCTACCTGTAAGTAAACTTTAATCCGGTCAAGCGGAGCAGTACACGTTCGGCTCATCGCTCCAGCCACACCACCAGCCACAAGATGACGCCACCAAACTCCTGACATCAGCTCCTGTTGAGTGAAATCTTCCGGGACTTGACTGTCCTCACCGATATCGATTACCTAAATTATATGAATACAGCAAAAATAAAAATTATTTCGGGCTCCAGTAACTACTTTTTAATAACAACGAGTAACAAAAAGCCTTACCTGTTAAGTTGAAGACATGTTTATTTTTATGAAAACAGTATCACATTTTTCTCTCTAGCGGAACACAAAATCCGGCAGGCAAAATAGTTCAGCAATGACTTCCTTTTGCCTATTCGCGGTCACTTTCAAACGTTCCATCATGTCAGCAGGCCGTATCCTGTGGGAGTATTCCTACAGGAGGCAAAGGACTACGATGAGGATTGCACAATGTATATTCCATATAAACATTGAATAATAAAGCCGATTAAACCAAGTAAGGGAATTTATTCATTGAAATACTAAAACTGATATTTAGACAAGTTTTCATTAGTATTCTACGCTTAATTTCATTCTACTTACATGACTATTTTTCTCATGCCCCATTTTATTTTCATCCTGAAAATGTCACAATCGCTGTCCGGATGTTTATTCCACAGGGCCTACTTATCCACCCAGCAAACTTTAAAGGTAACTTTAAATGATAACCAATCAACACATACGATAATATGCCTAGAGTTTTGGTTTCCACCCCAACACTTCTGTATTGTGGTGCCATGACCACTGTTTCTCGCTATGCATCTTTGCACTCTAATGCAAAATGTTATATGATCTCGGTCGATCAGTGTTTGGATATCCACCTGTATATGATGATTTTCAGTGCAGCTACCTGAAGAATTTGCATAAATATAAACCCCGGTCCTGAAGCCTTATCATTTTTTTGACTGATAGGCCAATTAACTTATAAGCTTGATGTCAAAATTTGCAGTTTTCTATCCACTTACAAGGCTTCTGCCTGTAGTAGACAATATTGTTGAGTTTTACATAATATGCGCAACTTCGCAACGATCACTTTTTCCGTACTCGCGCACGTAGACCGAGCTAACTACAGTCTATACCACAGTCAACCCTCAACCTCAGGCAAATTCAACTCATCCATCTTTGAGCGTAGACGGTACGCCCGCAGTATGTGGACATAATTCGCTTCCCTTGCGTCGCTACTACATTCTTACTTCATCTCTCGCACGACAAACATACACCCTTCCACAATTCATCCCTATCGAACACATCTCTACCAACGTTTTGGCTAGAAGGATCGGCAATTTGCTTGAGTTCAAATGCAGCGAAAACCCATCAAAACTTAATAAGCTAGTTCAGTGTCCATCTGACTAACATTTTACTGAGTATTCAGATTTGTTTACTGATTGAGTGATTGAATGAAAGACTGCTCAGTTGGAATCTTGTTAAGTATGTAAATTTTTCTGCGTGGTAATAAATTGACTGAAATTTGACTTTACAAATAACTGAGGAGCGGGTACGTGCGTATCACACCGCACATTATCGTACAATGAATAGGAAGAATCTTTCCCGTTTGCAGCGCGGAGATGACTATTTGTATGATTGCTTCTCAAAAGTTTAGTCGATATGAAAGCAGCACTACGTGTGGTCTGCACAGCTGAATTCATAATTGTTCATTCCCCTGTAGCAATACTTTTGTATTAGTAAAGAAGATGTTATCAATTGTCTTGATTCTTTTCTTAATTAGTAGATAGCTTCCTAAGAAAACGGTCAATAACTAAGAGGCAACATTGTTCCCGTATTCCACCAACTGCTGCTTTGGCACCATATTATATTCAGCGTTTTGTTGATCACTAGAAAGGATGTTGCAAAGAATAGCCTCCTCCATCCCTTCACCATTTTTTACCCCCACCCTGTCCCCACAAGCTGGGAAAATTCCTCGTGAACTTTAAAGAAAGTGGGAAACCAGGCAGTCCTCATTTGCCAATTCCACATTAAATCCTTTTCAATAACATGAAATACTATAGCACGAGATAATGAAAGGTTCCGTATAAAATTACAAATTGAGAATAAAAAGAGCACTAACGAGATTATGCTTCCAAAACCTTGCGATATCTTTCGGGTCGGAACTGGGATAGAATAACATGAATTCTTGAAATTCGGATAAATCGATTGCCGCTGAACCCGTTTGATCCATTCTAAAAAAATGATGAACTTAATCACTGAAAAGTGAATGCATTTTCACAAGCAAATGCAGCCTAAGTTATCTGAACGCAACGAAGGAAGAAGAAAATAAACGAACTTAGGGATACATAGAGAGAGAGAGGAAACAACAGCACAATATATACATGAAAAGCACGCAGAAGCAACAATTTTATATTCTTTCCTTCTTTTTCCCTCTCCTTCCCCCCCCCCCCACACACACGCAAAAAAAAAGAATTCCGACGGTAATTCGTTTTTTTTCCCGCTGAATATTACCTTTTAAATGTGCACTTCAAGCGATAAGACACTGAATTGTAGTGCAAAACTTCAAAAGCGCTAATGCTCTATGTCCAACTCCTTCACCCGCCCTCCAGCTCCCTCCTCCCCCCCCCCCCACTTCGATCAGCGACCTATAAGAAGTTTGATGACGCTTCTTCATACAAGCTGCACTTGAAGGAAATAAATGGTGACAAATCCTGAAATTAATTACAGATCCCTGCAGTTAATTACAGGGTGATGTGCTATCAGCAAAACTGAAACATAAAAAGCAGTGAAAAATTTCAACGCAAAATACGACGCAATTAATCAACATGGGCAAACATGGAACAAATGACGTATTTGACAGAATCAAACACACATCGAACAAGACAAAAAATAAAAAACATTTACCAGAGTCTCTTACTCTCAATGAATGCATCATTGCACAAATGGAATATTCTCACTGCTTACCTCTTGATCGGATGACACCTCATTGCAATTAACCTCTATTATCCAGATAAGAAAAAAACAGGTAAGGTTACAATTCATACTATATTAGGTACTCACTATGCTACTTCGAATAAAACTTCTATAGACTAGGAGCAGATCAATTTTAGGACTAATTTCATTGGGACAGAGAGATTTTAGGAGGGAGAGGAACGGGGATGAAAGGACGGAGAGGGAAGAAGTATCAGAAGTGCACTTTTCTCCTTAGAATCATCAACAAACGATTTCCCTCGAAATCATTATAAACTATTTCGAATACTTTAAACGGTAATCAAACCATGGTTGCAACACACTCAGTTCCTGTAATTAACAAATGGAACATAGCGTCAGGGAAGATGGCACAACGTGCGCTTTTGTAATCGAGCTCATAAATTAGCATTCATCCCCTCAGTCTTCAGGATCGTTTCATGCAGTTTTTTGGGGAAGGATAAGGCCTCCCTGTTTATGTTATCGGATTTTCCAGCCTAGGCTCGATGGCATGAACTCAAAGTCCCAAAAAAAAAATCTCTACTTCAATAAATTATAACATAAACAGAGACAAGTTCCTATATCTGGTGGATTCTTGCCCTGAAGATTACAATCCTTCCTCTACAAAATAAATCGATGAAAAATACGATACTATGAGTGCTCGTTCAACAAAAATTGCACCTTTCTCCTCTTCGCATTATTTTCTCGGTAACTTAAGCATGCTTCCGCAATTCGGTTGCATATCGCGATCACCGCATCTCAAATAAGCCGCACGCATATTATGCTCGGGAAACTCATCAAAATCTTCAATAAAAGATATAAAGTTAACCCCTCAGATATCACGTCTATGTGTACGTATGTGAATGTCTGCACGACAAACAATAATCGAAACTTGAGCTATGAGATTTAGTCTGCACTTCTAGGCCAACTTTCAAGCTGCTCCATGAACTTCGAAAAGGGCTCCTTTAAGACGCTCCATCACCTTCAAAAAGGACTCCTTTAAGATGAAAATTTCGTATTTGTTTGTCATCGACGGAATTAGATGCATAGAGAGCGAAACTGTAAAAGTGCACACCCTTCCCAAATGATTCACAAAACCAGTTGCAAATACGATCCAATTAATGCAAAATGTAGGAAAAATTTTACGCACATTCTAAGTAACGTGGAAATCAACCTACGACGTAAATTACATCGACGTAATTTTGTAACAGACTTTAACTTCCGACATTCATGAATTCAAACAATTGGACAGGCACGCAGACAGACAGGCAGACGGACAGACACAGACATATGCGCACGCAGCCCATATCGCCATTAAATGCTTTGCAGACATAAATTGCAAAACAGCACTGAAATGCAAATGCTAGAATTTTTTTTTAAATTATAAACTTCTTATAGATGCATATAATTTCCACAAAACATAGATGTAAAGTAATAAACGCGCATTATAAATTCTCTTTCCCTCTTTGTATGAAAATCAAATGAATTGTTTTTATAGATAAGATAAATATGATAAAGTAAAATTTAATGCATAAAAAGCGATTGATAAGATCAATTTGATCATATTAGTTAATTTATTCTCAAATAGAAAACAATTTTCCATTCACTTATTCCGCGAATCCACAAAGGGAAAAATCACTACACAAAGCAAATGAATTGAAGCGCTATTTTTTTGTTCACTAACTTCGCAGAATCGAAGCACTCTAATTCACTCACAATAATGAATAAATACTTCTTTGACTCAATTTATTTTATCTTATATTTACTATTCCCATTTATGCTCTTTCAAATATCCAAAAAATTAATGCCCTTCCATAGCAAAAAAAACCTTCACAAGTCATCGGTACTGTGTTACAAAACGCTTCGAGAAAATGTGGAAATTCGACAAGCATTTAACAGCAATTTCGTTTCACGTAATTCTGTGGAACACGATAAACAGTGGAATAAAAAAAATTTCAAAAAACTCAAAACTAAATTAATAAAGAATATAAAAAAGAAAAACGACTGCAAGAAGTAAAATATTCCCCAATAAATGTGATGAATCGATTGACAGTCCATTCGAATAATTCCCCAAAACAATTTCATCTTAAAGCTTTCTGTACAATATCAAAAACAACTCCATCCATTTCGACTTGGAGATATAAGAAAGCATTTGTCTTTAACTACGAGAAGAATGCATCGAAAAAATACTGGTCGTAAAAATGGTTTGGAAAGACAACTGCGTGCATCTATTTAAAAAGGACCGGGAGTTGAATTACTCCTCATACTTTCAAACTTTCCCGGCTATTCACTATCAGTATTTGCGTAAAAAGAACGATAGGAAGATGGAGGACTCAGGAGTGACAAGGTAGAAGAGAGGCGACTCGAGGAAACTGCATTGCAAACAGTCACAAACTGGAAAAAGCAATGATATACTCTTGAAATGCCCTTCAGGAAACACCCTCAGGAAGTCCAGAAGGAAAAGACAGAAATTCATGTTGAGGTATACTGCCACAGCGGAACATCTGACACAAATTCTCCATGAGAAGCATTGTTTTCATTACGGATGGAAAAGGTATAAAAGTTAGCGAAATGAGCCGAGGCAGGGAAGGAGAGGGAAGAAAGAGGGAGGAAGGAGGGGGAGAAGGAGGGGAGAGGGAGGAAGGGGAGGAAGAAGGAGATGAACATCTCATCGCGGTAATCAATGAGATCCATTAGCGAGGCATGCAGCATTAAATGGATGCAATAAGCTTCAAATGCATGCAGTAAAACATTAAAAACACAGTACGGGCAACTACGTTCATCGCTGAAAGTCTATTTTTTACACCAATATTAATTTTGCTTCCATAATTATTAATAAAAAATAAATAAAATAAAAAAAGGAATTTTTGCAACTTAGAATTTCTAAAAAGGGATACAGAACCTGATCTAATAAATATTAATAATCTGTAGTCACTAGGGAATACGAATTACGTGCTAATAATGTACCAACTAAAACAACACTGCCGCTAAAGTATTAGCATAAAACCATATCCGCTTCCACAAAACACGAATCGTTCATTATAACGGGCACCCCGTGCCACTTTTCTTGACCACTAGGTAGGGCTGTAGTTCCTTTCTGGTCACTCATCTCAGGATATTACCAACAAGGTTGCTCCGCCTTTACTAAAATCATAGTTGGGCACCCAGCAGTGCAAAATCACCGTTTGTTGAATCTCGGAACGATTTTTTCCACCTATAGTTACCACCGATATGATTCTCTGAGAGCGGATAGCAATTGTTGTACCTTTCGCACTGAATAAACGAGTCCACACCCCCTTCAATTCACCCTTTTGCATCAGATAGACATGAGGACAGAATGCTTCTCCCGTGAGGCAATGATGCGACTCTGTTCGGATATGAAAGCTTGAAAGCTCGGTTTAGAGATGACAATTCGGAAGCTTGGTTTAGTGACAGCTCCGAAGAATAGCAAATGGCTTACTCTATACAAACACAGTAAAGGAACTTATATCCCACAGATTATCAATAAAAAGGTTTTAGATCAAGATCTACTTAACAGCACTCCATTCATTGATTAAAATTGAAGAAAATAACAAAAATAGATGAGGCATTAAAGCTACAGAAAGCAGCATATTGATAGATTTTGAAAAGCGAAGGGATCAGTACCGCGATTGGTGGGAATGAGCAAAACAACATCGGTCATCGAGAATGGCATACATTAGACGTGAAAAATAAAATAAAATTTTGCACACTGAATATCGAAACAAGCATCCAGTGAAACGAGTGCCAGCTGGGTGTGCAGATATCTGGCTCACAGACATGCCGGCAGACAAACAAATACACTACAACTGTAATTTGATTCCAACCAAGAAACATTACCAAAAGCGGAACCATCAAAAACTGGTGCAATATGACGAAGTCCGAAGCAGTAATGGACACCCTATACTCTACCACAGAATGATGTTCCATATTTAAATGTGTGATCTAGAAATCTCACAATTTGTGAGAAAAACTACTGACAAATAAATTCCGGTTATAAAAAATGAAAGAAATATGAATAAATAATTTCTTCACTAATTTTTATATAGTCATTTCTCAGCCTTATACCATCAATAAGATGTTCTAAAAACATTTGAGAAAGTGTAGATTATATTGGCTGAAGAAATTAACTACGTTAATTAGATACAAAGAGAAGGCCATCGTCGTTGAATAACTAAATTGCCGTACTTTTAAACATAATTTTATTTTATAGGAAAACATTCATTTACAATACGCTAGATGGCACACAGTTCACGTCACACTCATCAATTGTGACGTCATCAGTTTGTTTTTATTTCTTAAAGAAGAGCATCCGTACCTGTCGCAAACTCATTCACCTCCTAATCACCAACTCATGTTTATTATGCTCCATTTCCCAATTCGAACCCATGGATTCCGCCATTTAATCTCACTGGAAATTTTTTCGTGCATCAAATGAAGTCACCCTAAGTAAACCCACATGCCCACTCGATTCTAATGCTTCCTACGGCGGAATTCCAAACGACTGCAGCACTTCATCTACGCTGATCTGCATTAAAGCACTCCCATGCTGACCTACACATTTAAAAGCGTCAAAGATTAACTCCTGAATAGAGCTTGAGTTAATAAAAATGGTCCTCTACGAAGGCCACTCCCTTCCATAATTTCTTTCATGAGACAACCGAGACTACCGAATGGATTATATTCTTTCGATGCATGACAAATGATGTCTTGCTGTGAGCGCTATCAGGAAGTATTAACAGATATAAGCAAAAGAAGAGCAAGAATCTCAGTGAAAAAAATTGTTAATGTGCTTCACGGCTACGGGCTGCTCAGAGAAAACAGGATTGTGCGATTGCGCCCTACTGCCATTTTACCACGATGGCTCACTCGGAAACCCGAAGAAAAACTATACTTCGCCAAAGTGAACCGGTTTACCTCGCTGAACCTCGACATCTCCCTTGCCGGTCACGCAACTTTGGCATTGCTTAAACCAACATCACCTCTTCACATCTCCTGACAATCATTTAAAAACTAAGAAGCTCGAAAATGTCAATCTATATGGAAAAATGACCTCAAACTACAACTGGTTTTCTTCTATCCCTCGCATCCATCGAATTTTTGCACGATAGGAAGCAATCCCCATAACGCTGAGAACAAGTGGTCACTAATGTTTGACAATACACCTCAGAGTGAAGCTACTTCGCCATTGAAATAATATTGTTGAAGCAAATTTTTTGGGAACGCTGAACGATTTGTTTACAAATTGCATCGTGAAATCATTAAATGGATTAAATAAATTGAGAGAGTCGATAATAAGTCCATCCTGAGGTAAAAAATAAAGTCATTAGCTGCATTACATAAAGAAAGAAAATTAGCGTGTATGACTATACGCATTACAAAATGGCTCTCGCTCCCTAAAAAAAAAACGATGCAGCAGATGCCCGCATTGCGGTAAAAATATTAGCAAACCTGCGCAAATTTTTAAAACGTTAATTGAAGCAATAATTATAAAAAGAAAGCGACTGTCACAAGCGTGAAGTACAACGAAATATGATCTACCTTAATCGCGCCGTTATCCGTGGATGCATTTCGGTTGCACTCAGAATCCTTAAAGCGATCACTTTCTAATTTTGGTATTTTCTATTCTCCGAAATTATCACATTACTACAAATTATTATAGGTTAATAGTGTCATTTAATCATATAAACGCAGCGATGAGATTCGAGACTTCTTTGAACTATTTCAGTTACTCAACCTTGTAAAATTATTACAGAATTTCCCATTTTCCCGCCGAATGCTACTAACAGAGTTACATTAACCTGCTATGTAAATAAGCAGAGAAACGTGCCAATGTATGACTGTATTGTTTTTATAGACTTTTTCGCTAACTTCATTACTATCGGCTAGTCATATTTAAAATAAACAGAAGCGGTCCGTGCATGAACTGCTATAAAACTAGAGTTCATCAGAAATAAAAAAGGAAAAAAGAAGCAATATGGATAATAACAGAAATTACTACAAACCCTCACACTTTACATCGACTAAATATTATAAGACTTTTGTTCAATTATACATGATATATAGTACAAACTTCTCGCAAGCCACACCCCACCACCACTTCGAGGTGCGGGACAGGCAACGGGTTCTAGGGGGCTATACCAGCGGAGCGTTATGCACCTATCGAGTCCAACCATGCCTGAAATATTCCCAATAGGTCACGGGATGACGACTGCTTGCTCATTCTCAGTGATCATCCCGGCTGATTGTGGAATGCCAAACCGCGGCTATAGGGGTATAAGGGCTAGTAACAAGAACGTCGCCGTAGCAAACCTCAACCGATAAAAAGTCAAGAACTCGACGGATACGCGGCAACCCTTAGCGAATGAACAGATCGCAAGATGGTACAATACCACATAACTCTAATCTATTCGAAATCCCTTTCAAACAACAGAGTTTAATATTTTGCAAAGAAATGAAGCACATCCAACCATTATAACCCATGTATTATGAGAAAAGCTAAGAAAGCAAACTCAAGAACCCCTATGCAAATTCCAGATTTAGCCTTCAAGGAGTGAGTCCTTCGAGAAATTTCAGTTTCAAAAGTGGATCGCTCAAAATGATCACCAACGGTAAACAACAACAACAACACAAAAAATAACTACTTCAAATAACCAATAACTACGAGAAATAAAAAGCGATAAAAGAAATACCGTTCGACAATGCTTTGTGCTTTCGCGTCTGATATCGGAATACCCAAATCGTCGCAGTAACTCTTGATCTCCTTCACATCGATATAACCTGTGAAGAATTATAATTCATTTTTATTTTTAAAAGAACACTCTGATTCTTTTACATCACAACGATATCGTTGTC
This sequence comes from Baylisascaris procyonis, assembly GCA_037389465.1. Taxonomy (NCBI): domain Eukaryota; kingdom Metazoa; phylum Nematoda; class Chromadorea; order Rhabditida; family Ascarididae; genus Baylisascaris; species Baylisascaris procyonis. Next base: position 122,257 of record JAZARR010000158.1, on the reverse strand, counting down.
GCAAAATCGTGATGAAACTGCTGCATACCGATGACCACACACCGATGACCAACTCCGATGACTGGGCCAAGTGTCAGGATCTATTTACCACTGCTTTCAATGCAAAGCCACTAATGCAACTTATCAAAAATGTTAATGAAATTACGGCACTGCACATCCGTTTTCTCGAATATGCATATGTTATTGGATATCGCAAAAGGCAAAAGTTCCTCTAAAATCTCGCTTCGCAATATAAGTCGATCTCGAAAAACCATAGCAAATACAAACTGCAGATTTTATAAAAAAAGAAATATGCAATCTGCAGTAATTTAACTGGTTAACATTCTAATGAAAGGTTTAGAAGCAAATATTTCTATGATTTACAGCACATTTTTCACCACATATATATGGTCACAAAAGAAGCAGATGACTTGCACTTTTTAATACAAGTTGGCATGCGGACAGATAGTCATCAGTGCGCAGCTATGGAATGAGAGCATGGCACCCTCAACGTTGACAACCAAATAAACTGGCAACAACTGGACGGTTTTCTTAACAATAATAGTAAAATAAACAAACGAAATCAAAAAAATACTAGAACATACGTTTTGTCTGAAATCTTTAAACATAGCCGTCTTTCCCTTTTCTTGCCCCATATCAATTTCCATGACAAGTCACTTCTCACCAAATATAACTAAAATTGCAAGCAATAAAAACAAACCATCTTTATTTCGATCGAGATCCTGGAATATGAGTTCGAGCTTCTTTTCGTGCTCCACCACATATTGCACGAACTCTGCGAAGTTTACTTTCTCGTTCTTGACACGATTCATACGCGCAAAAAGTTTCTGTAAAAGAATACATTATGTAAATTATATCATAAAACAGATGTAAAATGCCAACTGAACTCATCGCTCAAATCTCATTTCAAAATAATCAGCAGCAATAACCACAATCAATGTCATTCCTTTACAGACTAATTCTAACTCATACTTCCTTTAAAATTAAGCAGATAAATTCTTTCAAGTAATTCGGAGAGGAGAGACTGGTGGGGAAGGGCATTCAACAAATCGATAAGGTTCTGACAGAATATGGACTCAAAGAATATGGAATTAAGAACAGTGAAAATGTTGAAGGAGAAAGGAGAGGTGGGGGAGCAATTTCGATGCTTCAATTCTCCACCCTTGTACACCAACGTGACACTTACACAACTCTATACTTTACAGAATTACGATGATCACACTTCATTTGCTTATCCTCCACCTTCTTACTACTTCTCACTCTACCCTCTATACTTAAATGAACTTTTACAACAACTTCTCTTATGATTTGAACAAACTCTGTTTCGCCACAAATCACTCCCACTTTTTTCGCAGACTCATTATGCTAGAGCTCTAAGAAATAGAAAAGATAAAAGAAACCAGTCAGGAATCAGCAATGAGATCATCAAATCTCTAAAAATTGGCATTGCATTTCAAACATTCGCATTATCACTTTTATAATATTGCAGTATTTTGCAATGATTTTAGATGCAGTTTTTGCAAATAAACTACCTTTGCGTTACCACAAGCAATTTAATTACTTGAGACAATAAATGCACCAAAAATGAGTCACTGACAATGAAAATAAGGAAAACTAATAGCACAGCACATAAGGTTTGCTACAACTAGTTGCTTAAAACGTTTACTGTTTTTGTTGGAGTCACTGGAGCCATTCTCAATTGGAGTCAAACTCTACTTCATCTTGGTTAAAGTATGAAACAGGTGCAAATTTTATATTCATAGCATCGCAATAGAACTTACAGGTGCAAGAACGGTAGGTATATGGGGCACTTCATGCTTTAATGCTGTCGTCAAATCTCTAATATCAATAGTACCATCGTTGTCCATATCGAGCCTTTCGTATAACTCTCGTAAGCGCATCTCCTTCTCTGGGGAAACGCCATGCAAATTTGCATGTGTCGCTATTGCAGTCTCCTTCAAATAGAAAAAATTTGGTGCACAATTTGAGCAACTTGTATTATTTTTTACAACAAATAACTGAACAAAATCAAAGTAAACAGAGATAGTAAGAAGATTGAATAAAAAATTCCTAAATTACTTTCAAAAACAATAATTCAACAAAACGAAAGGTAGCAATGCTGTAGAAGCAAACAGCAAAACAAGCAAACCTTACGAACTGAGCCCTGGATGAGAGGAGCAGAACTTTTGGTTGAAGATTTCAACAACGGGGTGACATGTTTTATATGTGCACCCACCTCGGGCCTGTCGACCGGCTCATCTGAAATTCGTCACTAGCAAACCTTCATTAACCATCTCGCTTTTCTTTTTTTAGTGAGGCTTTCGAGTTCAGAATCTAGAGGATGGTGATAGAAGATTCACTCATAGCGGTTAGTGGACGCCATTCTCAGATTCGACAAAAAAGCATCAAGAAAATAATGACTATGGAAGTTAGGTTTCAGCTAGGAGAACGTACAGATAGATAATAGAGAAAAAATATTCAAAGATAGCAGTAAAAAAACAAGCCCAACACTTGTAAGAGGGTGAAAATAGAGGTGAAATATTATCCGCTATAGATATCTAACAGTTTTTTTAAGAATTTGCCGCGTAAGACACATCCGCCACAATGACGTATAATGCTATTTCAGTGACTTTTATTTCATCTGCTATCGTAACAGTGAGTAAAATATAACTGTAACAGCTTTCAACCTAGCCCTCTTCAGTGGTGATTCTTCCATATGTTAGTCATGATCGTTGATATGGTGTCATTCCTTTTATAAGTCTGGTATAAACGAACCACGTTATTAATAAAAATATAAATCTCGACAAAGTTTATATAAATATTGACGCCAAACACAAACCGATAGGGAAAAGCTTCATGCCGGTGACCGAATGTCTCTCTGAGGTGCTCGGCGCTGCGTTCACTTTATCTTCAGAGACGACAGCTGTAGCGTCGACACCCACCTTCTGGGTGCTACTCGGAACCTTTGGTACCGTATCATAGGGACCTTCGCGTCGTTGCCGCGAATTAGGTGTTGCATGGTGAAATACCGACATTCCAATGTCGGTACCACCCTTCAAAAACGGATATAGAGACTTGTATGGAAAGAAGCTATGGTTTATCCGAAAGCAAGAAACGCGATGACGGTGAACTTTGATGCTTCAAAATAACTGGTCTAAATTACACAGCGCCATCCTCATAAATCGGAAGGAAAACGAAAACAAGACTGAGTCACACCACAAAGGAATGCAAGAAACGGGGCTGCCCATGAGCAAATGTAATCAAGTCAACTCAAAACAGCAATAAAACGATACACACGTGGAAACCTGGGAGTTCAGGTGGAATGGAATTGTGTTCATACAATACAATTTCTCTTGCAAAAGTTTGTGGGAATATGATTTACGAAGAACCTCTTGTACTTCTCATAAACGACGTTAGATCAGTTTCTCGTCGGATGTTGGATACCTTTCATTCTCTGCGCTAATGGGACTGCGGGTACGTACAGGTAAAGCGATATGCTTCGCTATACCTTCATATACCCCATCATCTGCGACTACTGGACCGCAACCAGCCGAACGAACTTGTTTACAAAAACGTAACATGCATATGCGCATAATAGGAAAGCGGCGCCGTTGAATCAGTGTTGAAAAAGAAAAACTACAATAATCGGTGAAGATCACCCCATAGAAAAGTTGAGGTAAATTATATATATATATATATATATATATATATATATATATATATATATGATGTATGCATATATGTGTATATATACACACATCCAGATGATAACGAAACATAAAAGTAGAACAGCACTATATAACGAGCGATGTGAGAAAATAGAAGTGATGTTCACAGAAAAGAGTCGAGACATAACAATTTAAGATTTATAAAAACCCTGGTAACAAATAACATACTTCTTAATACACTTGCCAATATATCTCCCCTAGATAATAAATTCCACACATATACAACTCTCAGAACCGAATAAATTGAGAATATCCAACTGTAGATTTATTTACATTTTCGATTATGGTGGACTAAGTCGTCAATGAAATGCGAACAGACTTTCTGAAAAAAAAGATTTTAAAATAAGACACTACAATGATGATCTTTAAAATTTTATTTAAAAAATTATAGGATGAATTTAGTTCTACTTTAAAACGATTCAATGCCACAGATAAAGTTTTTGCACAAAAAATGATGGGAAAGGAACGGCGAAGTTTGCATAAATGTCAATCCTATGCATATCTTTGACATTTGATCCCTAAACTACCTAAACTGCAATGAAACAACAAGTTGTCTACGATTCAAGTCATTGACTGCATTATTCAATGATAATATTCGTACCCGATTCGAGTTGAAACAATTCACCTAACAACCAAGTGAAATTTTCGTTGCGAGAATAAACTCAATTCAAATTCAAGCAATAGCAAGATTGTTCTTCAGCCACTGGGGGCTCACTTTTACGATCGACCACAAAGAGGAGCATTAATCAATTTAAAGCTAACGGGAAGAAAATTATGCGAAAATAATCAACTTAAAGATTGCGAAAAATCATAATAAAGTTACAAGTAGCACAAAACAATTCAGTATACATATTTTTCTCGACTACTGCATAGGATATATCACAGTTTGCAACATTACAATAGTGTACAACAGTGTTTAATTTTTGTCACTTAGTAATGTTTTCACTTGTGCACTGGAAAATGAGCGACATGAGCAGTGAATCGTTTTTAGAACAAAGTGAGAGAAGCCGATTGCTTTGATACGAGAAGATAGAGAAACAATATGGCAATCGTTGAAATTCAAGGGAAGGATACCAGCCCCAACATGCTTTTCTGCAATCTGTCACAAACTTTGCGAATTTCATATTTTTTACACTCGAGCTTCTCAGATATTCAAATTTAAAACCTCTAAGATACTTCAGAATAGAAATAGCTATTATTGAATATTGCTCACCCGTTTGGTCACCTTACTTAGTTTCCAACAACAAATGTATCAAAAACGTCCAAAAGAATTTCACCCAGTGAAGTGTTCCCTGGCCCTTACGAACCCGACTACATAGCGTGCTTAGTACCTTCGAGCTGCATCACATGAACTCGACTCGTAACTCCCGTACAACAAAACATTTTTAATTAAGAAATATTTTATCGAATATTTAATCGCAATCGACAAAATAATTCTGCTAGCGTCAAATATTCGCTTTACGAGTTTATTTGATTGGTTAAAGAACAGAATAATCGAGGAAACGTGATCAAAGATCAAACATAATTGTAGATGTATTATAAAGATAAAATATTCTTGAGAATAGTCTAATGTTCATGTTCCAGATGAAACTTTTCAAATCGTTCAAAATCGACCACAACTTTCCACATAAAAATTGCATCAACAAATTTGACAAACAACGAAATCACTGCACTTCTCAAATACATTACTTATGACCAAGCAATAAAACGTTTTCAAAAGCGAATAAAAGAACTGAAGTATAAACCGATTAAAATATGAACGAAATTATTAACTTCGAATAAATAAATAAACAACGAACTCAAAATCCTTCATAACTGATATAAAACTATCGACTAGAAAAAAAAAACAAGATTTTCGCAATCAATAAAAAGCTCAATTTATTACAAAAATAATTTTCAACTGTCCAATATGGTTCACATCGCAGACCTCTGACTATTATGGGCGGCGAATTTCCGTGCGAGAAGACCTCGAGACGTGGAAGAAAATGATGCCGCTAGAGCGGAAGGTGAACGAAGCGCAAAGGGAAAAGCAAAATTTGATGTTTTACACTTCAAATACCCATGAAAAAAAAACAAACAAATAAGACGTTTTATATACTTCAAATACATTCACGTTTGACGTTCATTAAACGCCCTAACAGGTTTCTAGATGGGAATGACTTGGGAAGAGAAATTCAATGAAAAATGGAAAATCGCAGCGAATTCAAGAAACATCGAAATTCAAAAATCATACAGATCAACCACGAAAATCTGACACAAATAGTTCGCGAATCGAATATTTCTTCTTATGTCGTTTCTCTTTGAAACGTGCCACATCCTTACGCGTTATAATTCCACGAAGCTGCAACTTCCGTTATTTTAAATTATAATCCCCACAAAAACCTTTCCCTTTGATGGCTAATAGATAGTAAAATTCAAAGAACCATAAGCCGAATCACTAGAATCGCTGGTTAATTCGTTTAATAAAAGAAAAACCAAAGATACGATTTATGTAATTCAAAGCAGTGAACTTACGAGCAAAACGACAAAGTTGTTGCTACTGTTGGAACCACTATTCTACCTTCACCTCTCCCTCATATATTCCCCTTTGCGTTTATCTCCTATTCTCCTATAACCTTTCCCTTCTCCCCATTCAGATCGTTCTCTTCCTACTCAGTTTCACATATCCGGTTGTTTTCCCACTTATAATTGTTACCTGATGACGTTATGTGACAGTGGGACATACTGATAATGTCAATAAAATTTATACGTAAAGAGTCCATAATTTGTTGATTTAATTAATTATAGAATATACGCGTTGAATCGTCTATCTGGATTCTTGTAAAAGAAAATATTCAAAAGAAGGCAATTTCAGAGATTATTTGCTGCTTTTGATTACTTTTATGTAATTTTTTTATGTTCTCAAAAGAGAATAAAGAACCTTATTAGTGGACAAATATAGAAAGGAAATGCTCACAAGTTCAAGTTGCAACAGCAAGCTCTCCTATTTTCCGACAGTGGTAACCAACTTCAGGTGAACGACTCCACTTTCATCATTAACAATATAACTGCTGCAACAACGGGCATTACTATAACGTTAACAATAATAAATAAAAAGAACTAAGACATTAGCAATAATAAATAAAAGGAACTAACACAATTATTATCGTCGATGACAACCAAATAACGTAAACCAAGTCCTCTAAAGAGGTTGAATATCGATTGCAGTGAGGCCGTAAGAGGAACTCGGTACGGATGTGGATTCATATACGGCTGTAGGTCCATCCAACATAATTCTTCCTCTTCACTCAAGTACAATCTCTCCAATGACTCGTCGTATCTGAAACGATATGAAAGCAAATGTTTTTTTATAAAATTAAAGCTACTCAAAATTGCAAACTCGAGTGAAACATATGTCACTTCATTACCGAAGTGGATATACTTGTCGAAATATTCACAATGTCTTCGATGGCAGACCGAATCAAACGTCCGTTTTCAACAATTATTTGTTTACTTTATTCAAATAAAAAGGATCTCGCTTCCATAAGTGCGCCTTTATATAATGGGATGTCAGGATGTTGGAAAAGTTGAATACAATTTTATGACAACGAATTGAGTCAAACTTGAATCTGCGACATTTCAATGATTCCAGGTTATAAATTATTAGCCTGATAAGGTAATCTGGCTACTATGGACCGTGGGAGGTTTTGCGAGCCTAGTACATTTAGCCTCCTAGTACACTTGTCAAGAACTCAAACGGCTAGCAACAAGCCATAATTCCCATTATGGTAGATGGAGCACTTTGCTCACAAAGAACGCAAGAATGTGCCGAAATTAAGGAAAGCGACGCACGTCGACTGCCTAGCTTTGTTATAAAAATAAACAATCTGTGCATGACGCGGACATGATCGGTCGTGGAACATCCGCTGCGAAGTTCACATCGCTGTTACTGGGCTATTTCTCATCTATGTCTGCTATCAGTCATATCCTCCTGTAGACAGACATTATGACGGCGTTTCAACAATGCAACCTCTCTTGATCACCTTCTGAAGTTCCCCATTGCTAAACAAAGCAGACGTTTGGCAGATTTGAGATAACCACCATCACTCGTCAATTTCTCAATAGCTGTGTGAACCTATTACTTCTAGTGGATCTTCTTGTGTACCATAATAAGGTTTCGGCATTAGCGAACAAATAGCACGCCTAAATATTAGCGATCAAACGAAGACCAACCTTGGATAAGCATCTCTGAAGTCTGACAGAAGAACCGGCTTGTAGCCCTCGACCATACGCTCGCCTTCGAAATCATAAGAGAATACCTAAAATGCGGAACGATGAAACGAGAACACTAAAGGTAAGCACAAAAAAGCGGAAAATACTCGCTGATATTATGAAATGTCAATGTTTGCAGGATCACATAGTGGCATTTTGCTAATATATTTCTACAACACAAAGCACAACAAGCTCCACTCAATTTGAGTTGTAGTTTTATGCGCTTGTTTGTGTTTAAAAGATGAATACCATCCCCCGAAGTCTCAAAATTGCTAACAGCTAGCATCAAATGCACTAATGATAACAACTGGCATCTCAATACCATGTCTTTACCTAGTATTTCAATTTAGAATTACTCTACTTGCCTTTACTCAGGTATCAAGTGGAAAATCAACAACGCTGCACAAAAAACATCGTGAAAGGTCTGTTGCTTGGACCATAAACAGTTTTTGGAATACTGACTCGATATCCGTAGTCGTCCCTGAAGAACCAATCTTCTGCGATGATATTAGCGTTACTATAACGCGAATAACATAGACATGCATCTGTGAACAATAAAAAATAAACACAAACGCGATTAGATAGAAGTGCGATAAGTTGTGATCTGAGAATAAGGCCTTTGACGTAGCCATAATCCGGGAATTGGCTGTTCGCAGATGGTGGATTGATCGTATCAACGACCGGAAATCCATGATGTACCGTAGCACGAAGTACTTCAACGATACGTTTCACGCGCTCTCGTGGTTCCATTGCCATTACATCTTTACGCATTACACGCCTCAAATATGTGCCATTAATCACATCGAACTCGTCGAAAAGAATTCCTTAAACTAAGCAAGACACTATACTAAGAGTTGCAGCTTTATTCACAGAATTGAATATAAAGGCAAACAGTTTATTGATCGAAACTGGGCACCCAGTTTAGTCAGCAAAACTGGGCACTAACCATACTCAGTATTTGGGTAAAAGTGGGCACTCAAGAGTGCCGTTTTTAGCTATTAAGCGTGGCCGGCAATACATGCATTTTTGCATTCTAATCATTACAGCAAGCAATTCCACAACCTTACAGTAGAACCCCAATATAACCCCAATATATGCAAAATATATATTAAATGAAAAAAAAACTACTTTTTTGCGAGCTCGACCAATGTGAAAATCATCAGTCGGATCGCATTTTAAATGTTCCATTTTTTAAGGTCAACAGACCAATGCAGCTAATATCATAGAAAGCCACCCTGCGAGGAACATCACACCTATGAAACTTCCTTAACTACGGATCCACTGGTTCCTGAATTCCATTTTACAGCCGACCCGATCGCAAAACAGGTGAGGGCGAGTGCTTCATAGGTCAATCCGGCCAAGCCAAATACGCATTATTTTCACTGATTGTAAACCACCTAAGAAATTGGAATACTTAGGAAGGTGTAATTGCTCAAAGCATTGTGATTTCATATAAGAGCTTACCATAATAGATCCCCGTTCTCCGAATCGACTTCCCAACCTCATTTATTTCACATTCTCTTGATAAGCTGTCATAATTTCAAGGATAGTGCCTAATTAAACGACTTTTCACTGCACAACATTTTCTGCTGCCAGTGACTCTCGAATAAGCTGTCTCTGCTAATATAAGCAGGACTATACAATACACCCGACCTCTGTCGACAGTTTCACTAATTGGTTACAGGCAAAGGTAATTGCCATTACCAAAACAAGAGGCATTTATCCTAGAAAACATTTGGTTCCTTTAATTAAACACTGACAAATACTCTGTATTCTTGAGATATCATTGTTTGACTTAGTTATCTAAAGTGCTAAATGGAAGTCATTGCTGAGACACTGAACTTCATGCATTCCCGTGCTCGATTACCCCTATGAATCACGTAAGGCTTCATCCGAAGTGAAAAAAGAATTAGAAGCATAAATAAAAAATGTACTTACTGTGCGAGTATATTTCTGGATAGTTTCGGTGGATTCCATCCCAAAATTGGCACCTCATCAAGTTCGATATGGGCATCGTAAAGTCCCTGAAAAAACATCGAATTTGCTCAATAGGCGACCGAAAATATTTTAATTTTGGAAAATCAATGCACATCGACATCACCTCACGTCCATTTATCATGCACATTTGTAAACTTGCACGAATTCGATCCAGTGTATCGAGGTCATCCAATGTATGAGTGTGTCTCTGCGTCTTTGGCAGTTTCAACTCAGAAGCTATCAAGTTAGCCAGCTCTCTAGCACATACTTCATTTGTCTAGAAAAACTATCTGACTCAAAATCGTAAAAGGCATTAAGTCTTTTGCAACAATCGGTGGAATCGGTGGCATGTAACTCAAGTAGGTCGAGTACAAAGCATCTCGAATATTATTGATCAAGAAGCAATAGATTTTCAAAGGTAAAAAAAGATGGAATATTTACAGTTATGTTGACATATACATAGGTGGGCGATAAATGCAATAAGACACACTAAGAATTCTGATGCATCAGATTGGAACACAAAGTAACAAAATGTTTTAAAAAATAGTGCGTTGGATCTAGTCTATCTACAGCAGATTCTCCAACATATAAGGATATCGCTAAGAAACAGAGGAACAAGAACCACTAAAAAGAAGTGATTCTCTTTCTTCTGGAAATGAAAGGAAGTTGGTATGAACTTCACCCTGCGATGGTGGATGATTAAATATTTTGCGAAACTTATTACGAGGTTACTCTGATAGTAGTTAACCGAACAAATCTATCAGCCTCCCTGAACTTCTCCTTTCAAACATCATCTCTGTCCGCTACCTTTTCAGTGCCTCTCCCTTCTTTCTTGGAATCTGAATAATCAATTATTTCAATAAATATCGCACAAAAACAGAATCTATTGGTGTGGATACCACTTGTGCGGAAGCCGTAGTTGCTGTCCTCCCAAAAATAAGCAGCAATTCTACCATTAATAAAATAAAAAGATATTGAATATACAAACCTCATTAAATATGTCGGCAACCCATTTAGTAACCATTAGAACTAGCATGACGGGCAACGCAAAAGTGATATTCTTGGTTGCCTCAACAATAATTGCTGTCAGGCTGACCGTCATTCGAACCACTCCTCCCAACTGTGCAGCAGCACCAGCTAGTGCATACTTACCCGGATCGAGACCCGTCTGAAAATTTAAATATACTTATCTCAGTTATTCCACTTCAGTAAAACTTTTAAAAAACGCGATGAGCTTTCCAATCAAGCGTCAAAACTGTGAATTTTTGTGCCCATACTTTAGCAAGCAAAACTTTTAATAGCCATATTTAAGACCTGAAAACTTTAGAAGGTATTTTACCGATTTGAAACACTGGATTAATTTTCAAAAAACTGTTTACACGTGGACGATAATGAAGATAGTGTCGTAATAATATAAGGATTTACCTTCACATATAAAAACTGAAAAGGAGTCGAATAAAACTAGTTCAGTTCATACTGGACAGGAAAATACTGCGTAAACTTACTACAACGGAACAAATGAATTATTGATTATTTAAATTATTGCGAAATTCGAAAAGACTAAGATTAGAGAAATTTTTTGGATGTTTTCATCTGGGACATGCGCCGTCTATCACAAATGAGCATACAGCATAGCTTCTTGGAAAGCTTACACAAAACGACTGTCATAGAAGGTGCAATGCTTAAATGAAGCAAATGGACGAAGATGGCGCATTAAGGTTCTGCGGTTTCTTCAAAAAACTCTGTGGATCGCTAGAGCCCAATGTGGAGCCGAGGAATGAAATTAGAGCAGATCCCTTCCCTCTCTCCAGTGAAACTTACCTGAATTGAGGAAGTATCCGAGTTGACTCTACTTTGTTTCTAGTTGTCATTGCCTATCACAATTAGAAAATATTAGCGACCTTCCTCAATCTATCTACGCTTTCACAGATGCTCAAATTCTTGCAAGTGTTATAAGAAATAAAACTGCTTACCACATTGGGAAACAACTGCTCCACACCTATACCAACCAGTCGTCCCCACGCAGCTCCCGTTAGCAACGATGGAATAAATATACCACTCGGTACCGATAAACCATATGTCCACAATGTTAATATATAATATTCAACGGCGAATATCAACAAAGTGCTCGCACGGAACGAATCTATAAACCAAATCTTATCTACAACATAATACCTGCTGTTCATAAATTTGTTTTTTGCCTCTTTCGAACTGTACAAACTATACTGAGACGTGACTCCATACCACCTCTTCCTTCGAGACCATTTTTTCATCTAGTCCACTACTAGATAGTTAATTCATCCACAAAAAACCTGGAGCAAAGTAATCCCAAATATTTCGGCTGACCAACCAATGTGAATCTTTCACCCACAAAAGAAATATCGCTTTCATTGATGGAAATGAAAGCATTGAAGGCTTCATTGGCTTCGTTCTAAGGATTTTATTTCCTACACAAAAACCCATCTATCTTTCTTCTACTAATTAAATGTTCGACCATTTCAACTTTTCTGACTTACATACAACTGGAAAAGCAGCAACAATAAATTAAAAAACGGATGCACAAGAAAATATAACTGTGTAATTAACAACATGAACGCATTTGTAGTTAAACACCACAAATTAACCTCGGTTTTATATGTGCTATGGGGAGATACGCTAGATCCACTGCACCCTTATCCCAAGCAAGTCACTTCTCTCTTTATCCCTCCACCACATCAGAGTCCCTGCAATATGCGCCAAGTTTGCGAAGACGTTTTTACATGGATTCCCTTAAATATAGCAATAAATTTTTGCGATCTGTCGATTCCATGCTATGACAAATGCACCAGTTAGAAGATTTGCTATCGTATCTTCAAGCAAATTCATGTAGCACAGTATGGAAGCTTATTAATCAATGTTCAATATTTTCAGGTGCTATGCTGAATATACTACGAATAATCGTAAGAAACTATGATAATAATTTTCATACCGCCACCTGCAATCTGTTTGTGTCTAAGGCTATGGTCCAAGAAATTACAATAACCGATCGATAATTTGGCCGAATGATTTATTTGCCCTACTACCCGCTGTTCACCATCCACCCTTCCCTATAAATTATTAGTTTTCCTACTCGGAGTCGAGTCCGATTTCCTCGAACTATATAAACCTAATTTACACAGTTGCCGCACCCAACCTTGCGAGGAACGACACACATTTCGTGCTTAAAAACCGTTCCTCTTTTTTATCATTTCCTGTGAACATTGTGGAAAATACTTCAGCTGGAGTGAATTTGGCCTAAGCCTTGTGTTGAGATGCGCAACTAATGGTAAGTACAAAGAGCACCTTAAATTTGTATACATCTTCGCAAGGACCTGACACAACTTTATCGAGATATAGAGGATTACAGTTGCTAAGATTGATAAGTGGATGATGACAACTTTCCATCAAGATCTAGCTAAGCACTAGGTCAGTGATCTCTATATAAATGGCGGAACAAAATTTCTCTGATATATTTCAGCAACAACTATAACACGTGGAGCGCATCATCTGACGTTCTAACACAACACCCTCTCCATTCTCCCGTAAGTTTAGAAAGGAAGTGGAAAATTGAGTTTATATGCAAATTGGGTATCACTATGACTAAGACAAGTATTCCCAAAACTGAGTTTGTACGCAAATTAGGCAGCGTCATTAGTAAAACAGGTATTCTCCACATTCATAGAGAAGACGCTTACTTATTGGACTGTGGAAGAGACTTTTCACACTCTCCTCGGGACTCTGGAAGAAGAGATTCGCGACGGCGCTATATTGACCTTTACGACACCATAACTGCAACGTAAACATTAGAAGATAGTGACAGACCTTGAAGACAATTGAAAAGTAACAGATTTCAACCTCAATAATTCAAAACTAAAAAGACCTAATAAGCAATACCTAGTTAAAACAGTAAATACAACTCCTAATCTAAAAATAGTTGCTATTAAAACAAAAGAAATAAAATAAATAATAGTCAAAAAATAAGAGAATAATTAAAATCATCTAACTGAAACTGGTTTAAATTTCATTATAAAAGTTCAGACTGCTATGACATAGTAAATTACCCACTCGCACATGTTATGTCTAGATCGGAACTTTTTTAGATAAATGATAAAAATTGGTGTCAACCCTTTTTCGTTCATCAAAAATCAAACAGTAAAGAAATACACAACCCGAAGACGGAAAGTAAATTTTTTAAAAGGCATCCTGACCATTTTGATTCGCCTGTTTTCTATTATTTCCGCTTCTTTTATTTTATTCAGCTCACAATCTTTGCTCGTCAACTCCAGTCCCCACAATTTTAACCTCTACCCCTATAACCACATCACAACTAAACTTAGTTTCGAAACCTGGAATGTAGATTGCAAATGCCACACGTTACAGATAACGAACCATCGAAGGCTAGTTAACCATATGGGAAAATTGCCTCGCTATACAACAACCGCATATTATTATTCGATGAATTACTAATATGTACTTGTAAACAGACTTTTTTACATGGGAAGAAAACTTAAAAATTTGAGATACTACAATTGACTCATTTCGTTGTCTCATCGCTTCCGTCGAAAAATACTTTCTAAATAAGGATTTTCAATATGAATAATATAATCGCATCTTCTACTACCACCTCGATCATTACTTATTTTTCCATCATTTACTATTGTCAGATAAAAATCGACTTCCAGAATATTCAACTGAATAAAGTTTAAACAGATTAAGTAAAAACAAACCTTATTGACGTCGGTAAGATTCGGATTAATACCAACTGGTTGACAATCGTTAACGACAAAGAGCGTCATGAAGCCAGTAAAAGCCGATACGGCTGCTACAAGAAGACATTCAAATAGCTTCTGCGCATGGCTTCTTACATACCTTCAATTATAGACATCCATAGATGCGATATTATAGAGTAGTAAGTGTGGGATTAATATTTTATTTACTGGGGAATATTTCCGTTCTATTGTAATATATTTACACTCATAAGATATACTGGAAAGCGGCCATATGGCAATTTGAGGTTTACGAGAGTAGGATTAATATTACACTTCACGATCACCTGATTTACATTCGGGTATAAACTTGATAACTAAAAGAAAAGATAATTTGTACGACAAACTAATCGAACAACAAAACAGTATCACCTAAAAACTAAAATCATTTCCATATGAAATACCAAATGAAGAGCCCATTTTGGCTCTCACAAAGTATGTATAACGACTATATATGGTGCCCACAGAAATAGTCTTTAGAAATATCATTTAGATCCTATATAAAAATGGTTTTTTTTTACTGTTCGAACGGAAATTTGGACTTCACCCTATAACTTCTGCAAATGGACTGACCTCTAATTACCGTAAGAAAGACCTGTTATTAATAAACGGTCAAAACCAGCAAATAAATAAATAAATAAAAACGTGGATCACTTCACACTGAAAATAAAGAGAATAAAGGGAGAAATATGGCGAACTTCCTTCTAAATCTGGATAGGTGCAAATTGAACCAGTTGAAAAGCGCTCCCGAAAGGCCGCCCAACACTCCAATTAGCAAAAAGAAAGGTATTTCCCAAATATTGTAATTGGCGTCCTGCAAAATAACAAGGAATATTCAACTAATGAAACAATTTGCAATTAACTCAATTGTTTCTTGTTTGCGATTGAGTATTACTATATTTTAAAAAAGCATAGGATCTCATAGTGAAGAAAACAAAGAAAACTAACCCTAGTCTCCAGTAAACATGATAAAATGCATTTTGATCAAATATAGTGAACAGAAAAAGATTTATACATATTACTGTGACCAATATAGCTCAGCGATATACTATGATACATGATAGTATGATATCATGATATAATACACAGTATGATTCCCAAAGGAGTGAGTACAAATGCACTACTTTTAATCTGTAAACTTATTTCTTATCGAGCTAATTTATTCCATATGAACGAGTAAATGGAAGCAAAAAAAAAAAAAAAAAAGAGAAGGAAAAAGAAGAAAGAAATCAATAAAACCTCAAAAACACCAAAGTTGGCAAGACCGTTCCACGATAGGAATCCACCCACTCCATAAAACACACTGAGGATTAGGTTGACAGTGAATGAAGAGATCATTGCCGCCAGAAACTGAAATGCGAACAAACTTGTATAATAACGAAGAGAAAAATAGAATGTAAAGACATGCAAACTTTCTTTAAGCATAAAAAGATAGCAATATTAATTTAAACTGTTCAATTGGGATAAAATATGCTTGCCTTAATTTCGAATACGATTGCATCTAACTTTCATCCATTTGCAATCATTTAGGCTAAGTAGCGTTCCTACTGAAATTTATTATCAGCCACCTTAAAATAATATGACTAATTTAAAACAATAATAACAAAAACTGGAATATTTGAGATAGACTGCAGACGATGTATGAATAAAAACTTGTTCTAAAATAGAAGAACAACGATCAAATGCTAGTGGCTTCTTCAGAGCTTATGTAACTTTGTATTACTTAAAACTTATGCGAAATAAATTTTTAGTGGAAATTCGGACTCGAACTCTGATCTTGCTGAATTTAAAATTTTTTTCTAGAACATCGGAAACTTTTCATTTGCGAGTTGAGAAAATTCGCCACCTCTTGCAGCACAAATCATTACTATTACTTCAAGCAAGAAGATGGCATATCAGTGGAAAGGGTACTGGAAATTTTCGCTGCTAAAGTGACTTTCACAAAATACCGCCAAGATTTTAGTTGTTTCATTAAAACTTTTGGTGACCTTGACGTGAAGAGGCGAACGAAGGATATTAAAAAGGGGATGGAAGAAATGGTCGGCAGGAAAAAATATGCCACTGCCCATCTCCCTTCCTTTTTACTTATGCGTAAACCACTTCCAAAGAAAAACGATTTTTCTAATGGATTGCGAATCTGTGGGTTTTTGCTTTGCTTTCTTAGAAAGGACAACACTTTGCAAATCTCTTAGAAGTGCGAGAAGCTGCAGTGCACGTTTAACCAAGAAAATTTGTGATAAAGATAGAATTAATTGTTTTATTGGCCTCGGCGAGAAGTACGGAAAATAATTGAGGGGATCTAAACTGATGCTCAATTACAAGGGAAGGAAAGGGTATTGTGGAGTTGCATTGTAGGGCATAGAAATCCCATAATCAAGACCTTATGAAATACCATGCAATCTTATTCAGGATAGATTCAAAATACAAATAAAATAGCCTGTAAAAATTTTCTTTATATCCAAGATCTAAATTTCTAATCCTCTGCCGCCAGGTGTGCTAATATTCAGAGTTGCAATTCAGCGAGGAGGAAGAAATGATGACATACTTTCCCTTCCCCACTCCTTACATAAAAAAAACTTCTGTTCTCCTTTGAAAGGAATCCACGAGATGCTCAAAGCAAATATACGGACATTGCAATACGACCTAATCCAGAAACCTATGCAAGCATGCTCAGTAAATTATGTGAAATTATGATAACCGGAATAAGCGCAAAATCTTATAAAGTTCCCGTCATGTCTCAAGAATTCAGCTCACAAGTGTACACATATTCACCTAAGCCAGTGAAAAAGCGTGAAACAAAGCCAACCAGAGAAAATGAAAGGTGCAAGGTCTTGTATAGCCAATGAGAAATAAAAAAGACTCATCGACACGATCTTTGCCATATTCAACTTAGCCCACTGCCTTTACAGTTTAACTTCAAGTACTTCCCGCTCACCATACTCGCATAAACAACGATATTATTTGGTTGCTTGGCCCCCTTAAACTCCAAATGCTTTCGATATGTCTTGCACGCTAAAATGGATATCCGCTATAAATAAAAATGCTACTGTGGTGTTCATCTGAGTGCCACCGATGTAACCCTTCTTCGTACTAGCAAAGAAATTCCTAAAGAGTTGACGCATTTTTGCCTGAATACGAAAAATCTTGCGATTTTTTTTTTGGAAATTTTTCTCACAAGTTAAGGCTCGCTGTATAAGGTTTGTGCTGAAAGTCAAATGTGCTTTTATTTTTTTTCCAAAACTTTTGCTCCGCGATTTCTATCAAACCGAATTTTACGCCCATCTTTCCCTTCGTGGCAGAAAGTCTTAGCTATGAACATGGATCAAAGAATATCTTTTCTCCACATTTAAAGTCAGCGACATGTGAGCCGAAACGTAGGTTCGCAATCTCTCAACAGGTATCGGTTTCACACAGCATTCATCACATCATAGGCAAATTTTCCAACATCATAGCTAGTAGAGTAATTAAACTAGTCTATTTGGTAAGGAAAAACATGGATAAGAAAAAGAACTCACAATTCTCCACGTCAACGTTTGGTTCAAAAAACTAGCGCCTTCTTCGATACTGAATAATACGCCACCTAAAGGTGAACCGAATGCTGCTGCAACACCTGCCGCTGCACCTGCACTCACGAAATCACGCTTCTCCCTCCAAATAATGCAAATATCAGAAAATCTTTATGATTTCATA
The DNA here is from genome assembly GCA_037389465.1 of Baylisascaris procyonis. NCBI lineage: Eukaryota > Metazoa > Nematoda > Chromadorea > Rhabditida > Ascarididae > Baylisascaris > Baylisascaris procyonis. Next base: position 103,827 of record JAZARR010000158.1, on the reverse strand, counting down.
CTTCATTTAAACTAAGCAGAGACCTGCTTCCATTTTCTCGTCACTCCTTCCCACCTCATCCGTAACCTCGATTGCTAATCCATAGCCGTTGAAGAATTCCACTCACTCAGAAAAGTGGAATTCGCCTTGCGACGCAAAAAATTGGAAGTCATGGTAAAGTTAGGGATCGCAACTCATCAGTCACAGATACATCCGTAACAACCTACATAAGACTTTTGCGACAGTGATCCACCCAAAGCAATCACATCTCTATGCACAAATGAAAAATCAATCCACTTAAAGATGAACAATTTCACCTCTTCGATGGACGTTTTCCACAAACTTTAACGATGGATTCGATGCAGCAATGCAAATAAAAAATGAGGATAAAAGCCTATATATAATTAATAGTGTACGCTTCCATTCAAAAACTTATAATTTTATAACTAAATACGCTAAATTACTTCGAAATTTTCTTCAGCAGTATTACGCTGAAATGAATTTCACATTGGATTTTTTTATATGAATTCGAATAGAGAAAAATAAAGGTGAAAAAAAACGATAACCTGTCGCTGCGGAATCCTTCAAAAATATGAAAATCGAGCGGCAATGAGATACATCGACCCTGAGAAATACCAGCTGCGATCACCGCACCCGAATGAATCATTGGTCCTTCCTGCATAAATGGGATCGCATAAGGGAATAAATCTTAGACGATTCGTCAGAATAAAGAGTGGAAAAACGATAGATGATTTCGCAATCTCACCCATCACATCAACCGCTATCTTTCCCAATCCGTAGAACCAGACAGTCATATTTTAAAATTACTAGAGAGCATGGGAAACCCGTCATATTTGAGTCACTTTGCTCAGGACGCCAAATTTAAGCATATAGATTGAACATATTCGAACTGTCAAAAATGAAGGTAAAGGTTGGAGACAAAGATCCATAGTTGGCGCTCACCTTTTGAAGGTAAAAAAAGATAGTTTATACAGATAAAATATAAAGACGCATTATGCCACCAAACAGACGTCAATAAAACAGCGGTGGAAAAAAGAGAGAAAGAAACCTTTCCTGCGCTCAATCCACCACCAACGGTGCATGCAACGCCAAATGATTTAACGATAAGTGCCTTTAGACGGACAACACCGGGAATCTGAATACCGTTCAGGAAGCATTTCACTTGTGGAATACCTGTAAAACATTAATCTCTTTTTAAGGGAGTATTGCAGACGAAAATGCGCTATGAACAATGAATCCATGTTGACAAAGTTTTTAATTCTAGGAACAAATGTTCAAAGTTCAAAGCTCAGAGTAAGCACACTACTGAAAATGCATAACAACGAAATCTATTTATTGACCTAAACCAAAAAAGAATTGGAAACATATGATGCTACAAAAAACTCCTATTTTTATCGGAAAAAAAGAGAAGAAAAGGAAGAAGAGGAAGAAAAAAGAGAAGAGAAGAATGGAAAGAGAGAGGGAAAAAGCAATCTCGAAGCAGTTGAACAAAAACAGAAAATAAAACCAATTATATCTAGATGTATCTCTATTCATTTCTATTACCTAAGATTTCATCTCTGCTCAGCCAGCTGTGTGCATTCTCTTTTCTGATTTAATGGCTCGACGCTACTAATAATCGTTTTTGCTACCGCTGCACAGTGAATGAGCTTCTTGAACATCAATGAACAGACACTTTCTCGCATTTGCTGATTGCCATAACGCTAAATATTTGGTTCTAAGAAAATGTCATGCGATCCATCATAGATGAAGTGATTGATACACAACGAAGAAGGAACCTGATCCAGCGGCGACTGGTGAAACGAACACCACAAGGGAAGCCGATATAGCCACCAATGTACAATTATACGCTATCCATGCCATCTCAACCATCCAAACACAACCGCCTCCTTGTTCCATATCCTTTTCACATAATTTCAGCACTGCAATACCACAACATCTACACTTATTCATAAATCAAAGATCAAATCCAATTCAAAATTAAACTAAAGAAACATCTATTCGGGAAGTGTTTTTCCATACTTAGAAAAATTGTTTCAATATTTCAAAACTAAGCCAAATGAACATCTTTCAAATAATTACAGGGAATACCATTTCGATTATTCTAAGACTTTTGTCAGAAGAACAGTTGAAAGAGGCAAATAAACATCAATCATAAGCAAATTTAATGCGAACAATTATCAATCCACAGTATTTTAACTTATAGCACAGAAAATCTCCGCCCAAATCGGAACTGACAAAAAATTATGAATGGAAACATGTGCTAATTGTAATGAATCTGAATTGTAGGCCACTGAAATAGATAAATAAATAAATAAATATCATCGATTTCAATCGAGTTATCCCCCTTCTTCCATCTCAATAGCATAATATAATCGGGTAGAACAGGAAATCACCTAAATAGTAACTAGTGAGAATGGCTTGAGAACTACCCAGAATATCTTGCAAACTACCCAGAACAGCTTGGAAACTATCTAACGCCTTATCATATTTCTTAATATATTATATCGCTTCATTCTTTAAGAATGCTCATATCAAATAAGTAGATAAAAGAGATTATGAAGTTGCTTCGTCAACGTAGTTAATTCTACCAAATGTTGATTTCTTCATTCCTTACTTATTACCGATTATTATTAACTTATTACAAAATGTTGATTACTTATTACCGATAAAAGGGATGAAAAATGTTGATTACCGATTATATTGTGCTACTGAGATGGAGGAAGGGGGATAACTGGATTGAAATCACCATCATTCAACTATAAAATGAACGAAGAGTGATTAAAGAGTTAATATGATTTTATAACAAACTTCCTATCAAAGAAGGGCGTTTTAAAGTGACATCCAGCTATGGGAACATCCATCCGATATGAATGGTTATGGTGATATTTTATGAACTTATTTAAAAGGAATGCAAATAAACTAATCAAATATATCAACTTACAATTATTAATAATGAAGCGAAACTTCACTTCGCTGCTATAATGAATGAGCATATCGATGAATGCGGCCACACAACCCGTACAAATTCCAATTAAAAAACACACCACCCAACGATTCACTGATTGTCGGAATAAAATTTGCTGAAAATATTCGTTAAAAAATATTTTCACTGATAATTAAAAATTTTTTTGGAAATAAAGTCACTTTATTTCTGAGAAATTTCTGCGAATTAATTGATAATTGTTAGGAAATTAAACATATGCCCACTTCGGAGAGCAAGTTCCCTTGAAATATCATTAAAAATTAGAATATTTCGACAAACCTGCAACCTTAAATAAGCATATAATATACTATCGCTTAGCAAATGACTATTCAATACATTCTCAATAGCGCATCTGCCTTTAAAAGCCGTAAATAATGAAGATTCATATGAAAAGACTTCCTCAAGCGAATAATATCACCCACAATGTTCTCATCGGGAAGCTCTGATTGTAATATCGATGATCCCTAGAAATCTCTCCTCTCCACCCTACCTCCTCTCTCTTTTCTTCACCCCCCCTCCTCTCTCTTCTCCACCCTCCCCCTCTCTCTTCTTTATCCTCTCTCCTCTCCCTTGTTCACCCTCCCCTCTCTCTTCTCCACCTCCCCTCCTCTCTCTTCTTCACCCTCCTTCCTCTTTTTTTTCCATCCTCCCTCTATTTTTTGCCCCCCCCCCCTCCTCTCTCTTCTCCACCCTCCCTCCTCTCTCTCCTTTACCCTCCCTCCCCTCTCCTCTTTATCCTTCCTCCTCTCCCTTCTCCACCTTCCTTCCTCCTAAACCTTATCCCCTCTCTTTTCTTCCATGCACCAATGATAATATCAAGCATTAAAATATGAAACTTCCTATTAAATATATAAGATTTATTTTAAAGAACCTGATGGTTGGGATCGTTCTCCTCTTTCTTATACAGCTGATTTTCGACGATCTCGTAATCGAGACTCTCGAAGCGTGAAGAAAGCGCCGTCTCTTCATCGAGAGTCTTTTCTCTAATCAGCCGCTCCCGCTCTTCTTTCTCCAATTCTAAACGCCTTCGCCTCCTTTCTTCTGCATTCACGTTCGTTATCGAAGCCACACGCTCAAGACCACTCACAGGATCCTCATTCGGATCCAAACTGCAATATTCCAAATACGTAACCACTCCGTGACAATTCTATAAAAAATAAACACTAGAAGAACTTTAAAGAGGAAAGATTAAAAACCTGCGAAATTGTACTTTTAAGAACAAAGTTAGGCTTTAGAAGGTTTTCTGCCATTTAGAAAGGAAAAAAAAAGAAGAATAAATGAATAGGACCAGACAAGAAGGTTCAGGGCTGATCACGATTGCATGAGGTATACTTATCTCACCGCATTTTGCTCACAACAGCAGATATGAGCCAATAACTTTTGCCACAGCGAGAATACAAGGATGCGGCATGAAGTCTTAGATAGCAAATCATACTTCTTTTTCAACTAGCAGTCCGACGCCATACATTTTCCCACGACCCCACCCTATACCCCCTTCCTCAACAACTATTCTGCCTTGCATTTCCTCAACAACCACTCCGCCCTATATTTCCTTAACCGCTGTCCTACCCCCGCACCTCCCTCCTTTAATCACCGCTCTGCCCTGCACTTCCTTCACCACTGCCTACCTTGCGCTCCTCATCTAACCACCGGAGTGCTTCTTCAGCGACCGCATTATTCTACACTTCCTTTCTTGACTGCTGGTGCACCTTGCATTCCGTTAACCAGCAATCTATCATGCACTCCTTTAATTTTTGATCCGGTCAACACTTCCACCTTTAGCCACCGCTGTACCTTACAGAATTTCAACAAATTCTTTTCCAGGCGAATTATACAGCAAGAAAAGCAACAAAGACAAACCTGGTTAACGATGCTGTTCTGAACCTGGTGCCTCGCCTGAATCGCCCCACTGATAACAACGGCTCTCGCTCGTCCATCATGGAAGCTGATTGAAAACCCCTTGAAGATTCGCCTTAAATCACCCCCGACTGTTAGGCATTAGTTTTAGAGATCTAAAAAACTGCCTTATTATTTATGAATAACAATAAAACATCAGCTGAAGCGAGGACGATATGTTTCATAAATAATCTCATTACGAAAAAATTCTAACGATTTACTAACTCAGTGGCATTACTTAAGGTTGCACTATATTTACTACGTAGAATTAGTAAACTTTACTATGTAGTAAAAAAATATTGTAAACTATGTCACCTACCGGAAGTTAGCTTTTAATGTTTAGATGCGTCATTAGCCGGTCTTATTAGAAACACCTACAACCGGATAATATTCAAGCAAAAATTGGAATATTTCTGAATATCGAAATCACTGATGTCTTATAATTAGAGATTCTTTAATTATTTCAGTTTACAAATAAACAGTTGCACAGAGACGATTTTTTTCATCTTTTAAGCAATAGTTTCATAACTCTTATGCTTGAAGTTACATTCCCAGGAACAAGCTATGCGTCGGATCATCGCAAAATTCAAAAGCCTAAAACGGGTATATTACCCCCTCCTCTCTTCAATTCAATAACGAAGCCATCTGACTAAATTCAATCCAACAGCAGTAATAATTCCTCAACAAGACGAATACATGACTCATAGCAGAATTATACTTAGTAAACATCGGCTCGTCAGCATCCGACGGGCAGGAGACGAGCCTAAGCCCTAACGTTCACGCGACTGACCTGCTAGAGGTAGAGACCGACCTAACCACCACAGGAGCAAAGCGTACCAGAGAGACATTAAGTCAGAGCAGGCGGAAGCGATATGAAGGGACATGTATTCGCAATGAATGCTGTGTTCATTGAAATAAATAAACAAATAAACAAATAAATAAATAAATAAATAAACACCAATAATAACTTAGAAACTTAAACATACAAATATTGCACACTTAAATGAATCACTTTACAATGGTACAATAGTTGTTTACAGAAATATTTCATCATACATAATATCACAAATAAATAAATTTAAATATTTCACTCCCAATTCGAAGTACTCACACTTATTTTATATAAAAATTCAAAACGATCCACAACCTCCCAACACTACACGGTCTTATTCGTTTTGTATCACATAAGGCTTAATGATGTGAGTGAAATTTACCGCCAAAATACCGAGTCGAAAGTGAAATGGTCGAATCGAACTGTACGAATCGAACACGTCGAATAATACAACCCATTAACAGTGACTATTTTATCACCTATCAAAAAGGTTTATTTACAATAAAGTGCAACATTTATCAATATTGGCATATCTTAAAAAATTGCATTAGAAATCCGACTTTCCTCAGATAAGCGGTTCTTTCTTTGCTCGTCTGTTTCTTCCTCTCATACAAAAATAGCACAGCAAATAACAGAAAAGAACAGCAAACGCGGGAAAACTAAAAACCGTTCGCAATCCAACAATCTACGGTAATAATGGGGTACTAAAGATAATGTGAATCATTTCTACTTTTTTACTCCTATACCCTAAAAAAAATGGAAAATTCCATTAAAAATGTTAACAGAGAATAGGAAAAGATCAGACAACCATAACATCAACATAGCACTACTAAAGAAAAATACATTAACAAAAGAGTGAAAGTTCGCCCTCTAAACAGAATCGACGAAAGCATTGTAAGGATATTCAAAGATTTTAGCAGAAATTTTCCGAATTGAAGACGTTGACTTTTCAATAACGTTCGCGGAAAATATGAGTTTAATGATGCAACATCCTCGAATTAATCGCTGCCTGTGGTTACAACGATCACATCCCTCTTCGTGGATCCAAAGAATCCACGAAGAGGATTATCCAAGTGGGTGCATACAACTTCTAACAAAACATCGAGTCGAACTAAAGCCTATGATATTCAAGAAATTCCAGATTAAGAAAGTTTCCACCATGACAGCGTAATTTGATTGATATGAACGTTTAGAATATAACTTCATATTTTCTATTAATCTAAATCAGAGGCCAAATAAGGTGAGAGAGTAGGGGATTCAAAATTTAAAAATAGGTCGGCAATATGTAGTAAAGACCTGTCGATAATGCTTTATATATCGACGTTAAAAGCACCACGAATGCAGTTATTAGCAATTCTAGAAATATGTTGAAATCACATGGGAATTTTTCAATCCCTTCCATCCTTACATATGGTAGGTGACATATTCGAGTTTACGCCTTATGCATCTGTGTTATATGGTGCCTACTATAGACAAAGAACCTCGTAAGCAAACAGTAGAACACTGAATTCTTCAGTGAAGGTGAGGATTAATCATAACTTCAAGATTACGAACATCATCATCTGCAAAGAAAAGTGCCTCACCGCCACAACTGAGTAAATATCTGTGTCAAAAAAATTCGTATGGAGCATACGACACTCTTTTGCGAAATATTGCCAACATTTGGAACACAGAGCAAATACATCAAGGCTATTTCGCAAGACATGAAATTCATAGGTGAGGTCACCCAAGCAGTTATAATTGTAGATCATTCACCGAAAGTCTGGTACTAATTATTATATCATCGTAGAAGTTGTCGATGTGTACTAAGAACAAAACGCTACCTATAAAACACTCCCGGGAAGGAAGTTTATGAGAAGAGAATGCGAGGCAGGGTAACTATCTGCAATCCTCACTTAGAGATTTGTGAAAGCAAGCCAGCCAACCCACGCGTTCATACAATGTTGACCACGCTGCAAATGACCAGGCTATATGCAACTGAATTGAAACAAACCCTCTGAATTTTGGGTTGCATTTATTTTAACATATGAAGTGTTCTAAACAAGCTTCCTTAGTTGCAGAATTTATCATGAGATGCGAAATCCGATGTGGTCATTAGAGAACTCTGGTTTGCACATTCTGTGCCAGAATCGCGTTTCTTGGGGAATTCAAACTACCACTTATTCCGATACGAAATATTTTTGTGCTCTCCTTTTCTACTGCACTTCGCTGTATCGTATTCATGCCGCTGTCGAACAGGATTTCGCAACAATGCAATCGCTAGTGACTTAAACCTTGGTGAACCTGCCAACCGTAGATAAGTCTGTTGCGCTTTTCGGACTCGTGGATATGAACGGCGCTGCAATTGCGGAGGCTAATCGGTATATTTAGTGGACCTGCCTTTACCTCAAACTTCATTCTATGACTACCATCTTCTTCCATATCATTTTATGCTGCTGTCTCCCCTTCATTACCACTACATCCCAGCACTTCGTAAATAGCTGCGAACCAAACTGCTCTGTTTGAACTGTGTGGAAGAACTGTTTGAATAGTCAGGCTATTTGAAACTATATGGTAAGACAGACATGCACTTATAGAACTCCTGGGAAGGGGAAGGAGCATCGGAAAAGCGAATCTGAATCCCCGATTTTGCAGTTCTACAGACACCAGGTACATAGGCATAGTCTCCTACGTGATTTCGCCGAGACCTCTGAGTAGCACTCAAATGCACTGATTAGGTTGAGAAGCAAGAAACTTTTCTCAAAGTTTGTGTGGCCCACAAACCAAGAGCGTCAATACGATTAGATAAATAAATAAATAAATAAATAAATAAATAAATAAGTAAATAAATAAATAAATAAATAAATAAAATACGGAATGAGGAGACCTTCATAGGCACATGTAATATTCAGCAGAGAAACTTCAGAATGTTTTATTAATTGTTAAAAGATGAGAAGCAGCAAAACAGTCAGAGAATGCCCCACAAGTTGGGGTAGACAAAGGAAAAATCGGTATGCATGCAAATAAAGTCTACACAGGTAGCTCTTTTGCAAAGCTGCGCACTCATACGATGCCGCAGTAAGCAGTAGTGATCGTCGAACTCGCGGGATCGCTGCAGAATAGATCAAAAATGTTATGTTATGGAACAATTCAAATATAGTCATGCGCAGTCCAAGCTGAAGCAGAAAATGAAACAAAAAGGGATATGAAGGATCAAAAATAACGGACCGGCCCGTTCCCGAAAACTATTAAAGGATATGAAGCCTTCGAATCCTGAAAACTGCTTTGTGCGATGAATCTAAGAAACAAGACCAGAAACAATGCAGCGCATCACATCTGCGGAACGTAGCGCACAGACCGACGCTTGTAACGACCGACGCTTATATTCTAAAATCATATACGTCCTAACTCAAGTACCGCTCATAAATGCACAAGATCATAGCATACTGTGCAGATTAATTGGACTCTATATCCACCATAACAAAACACGAACCGGAAGGGCACTACAGACCGTCAAAACAAGAGACCGGCATTGCATCGAAAAACGGATAGCAAAACAAGAGACCGGCATTGCGCCGAAAACAACTCCAAAAACCCCAGGAAAGGATATTTAGGATGACTTCCATATGAAAAAGACTAAGACTGACCAGTTGAACGAGAAGAGAAATAACGAAAAAGCCCTTTATCATTTTCTTCACCTTCATTCAGCACTATACTTCACCAGTTTCCTAGCACATATTCAACAACAACAAATTTCTGCGGAAACAATGGAAAAGCAAAGAAAGGAAACGCCCAAGTATAAAAACAACAATTTCTATGAAACACCACCGCTTATCATTTGGTTGGAAGATTCACAACTGCATTTCTCTCAGAACTGTTCCGCACTCTCCGTATCCTTTAGATATTCGTCACGGAAATGAATGAATTTCTCGATAAGATCGTCCACTTTTATTTCCCCTCTCACCTGCAATTTCTATGATTTTTCAACGAACATCCAAAAAATCATCCCTCATATCAAGCACGACTTAAGAACCTCATATTACTGCTTCAAAAGAGATTCAATCATGTCAAAAAAACTAGTGGGCAGGTGAATATACGAGTAGCACTTAAAGTCTGTTGAAAACCACCACTTAATAGCATAAGTGATGACTGGAAATCATACATGCCCTTTTAGATGAAACATCATACAGGCCTATGTAATGGCGTAGCGACGACTTTAAGAGAGAAGAGCGTGGCCAATCTCATTTTTATTAGTTTTTTACTTCTCTACTATTTGTACTTCCTTCTCTCCACATACCCTTCAAAAATTCTAGGGGAAGTACGTCCCCCTTCCCTTTTCTCCTCTTTTGCCTGATCCTTTGAATGGGTCACTGTGCATTCTTTTCCCATACGCGAAAAGCAAAAACAGTGGAAACATGATTCTCATTTCTTTTGACCCTTCAAGTGTGCACAATCACCTGAGCAATATACGTTTTGCTATCTTTAGAGCCTGCAAAATGCAACACTCCAACAATATAACTTAGTGCTCTTTAAGAGATTCGCGTGTACGAAGGAAATGAAAAAGAGAAAATAACTTCCTTTGGATTCACTGCCAAATTTTTTAAAGCTGACCAAATCGCAGCATTTAAATTATTAAATAACATTAATAATTTTCAACACCCATTCTTCGAAGCTATCAATGCTTCATATCTACGTGGACTTTAATTCCACATTTATCCGGTATATTCCACCACAGCATAAAAGCTTAAAATATTTAATCTCTCGACAATCACATAGCATGAATATTCCAGTAACTTACACTGATTCGTTTTAAACTTCTCGAAATGAAGACTTCCAAACTAATTTTGAGACAGTGATCTCCTAAGGACTGATAAAGGTATGAAAAGATATGAAATCACTAGCCGCATTATCACGAGTTCGCACATTCACCGTTCCGTTTTGTGCCTCTTTCGGCCCGACTACCAAAATAAAATTGAATTGAGCGAGTTGTGCGTTACGAATCTGCTTATTGAGCGTATCCGAACACATCTCATCGAACTCCACCTCGAAGCCAGCTTCATATAACTGAAAGATAATTTATTTTGTTACTTGCAACTAGGCAACATGATCCTGAATGTAGCACTCATCCACATCAATCATTTGACTAGCCATACTCGATGAAAACTTCGCCATGAAGAAAAACAATACTATTTTGAAAACTTTATGACTGTACTGTTTCTTGCCGCAATATTCCATGATTACTTACAGAAAAATCGCCGCTGTATGCAAATTTTTCCGAAACTAGAATTCGAGAGACAAGTCGAAGAAATCCGACATTGAGAAGGACGCTACCAACAAGCGTGAACCGCAGAGACCAAGACAAAGGCGCGAGCAAAGCGCAAAGACATGCTCGACATCACGAACAAAAATGTCTGAACGGTATCTGCCATTGATCAAAGGCATCCAAGCCACATCGCAAAATAAGTCCCAGTGATTTATTAATAGTACCAATGCGCATCTTATATCAATTATTGTAGGACGGAGCTACTATAAAAGCAAATATAGTGCCTTAAATCAAAGAGCAGCACTCAGTTTACTTTAACAAACTACAAGATTATATTTTATCTGACTTATTTATGAGTTGGAAATACCAAAACGCAGATAAACATGCACATAAATACACACAGACAGACATTCACCATAATATTTTCTGCAAAAATTTGCAAGACTCCTAAAGACTCCGTCAAAGCGAATGAAACATTTTAAAAACAATATTTCAGACTCATCACGTAATCGTTAAAAAAATCCCTTACTAATACATTTAAATGGAATCCCTCAAAATCTTTAAGAAAAAAATTTACTTCAGTGGACTTCAATTCTCAAAGAAATTTCTGCTTAATTTCGCGAAGTAAAAAGTGATAGCGCTAAAGATGAGTGGAAAGTGTTGAAATATGATGACTCTTTTTCCAATACTACACCCTATGCGAAAAAGATCTTTCCTTTTCATTAATGATTTCTTCTTATAAGCATCATAACCAACAATAAGCTTTAGTGATAAAAATTTCTCCTTCACATTCAATTAAATAGCACTAAACAGATTTATTAACAATTGTGAGAATACCTCATATACAAATAAGGAATTATTATCACTAGGGTTTATTGACGGTTATGGGGCTTATAGGCATGCAGCTACATTAAAAATAAAGGGATAAAATTAACGCACTTTCTTCTGTACTTCTTTAGCATATGCCCTCTGTGTTTCGTGGACAGTGATCACCTTTGCCTGAAAATAAAATAAATTAGCGCAAAAATATGGGTTCATAGGTATGTAGAATGCGTTAAACCCAGACCGACGGCCAATATCACCGCAATGTCATACACCATTTTGGATGATTTAAACTTCACGGCTATTATGGAAACACTAGTATGCAAATTTTACTCACTGCTGATATTTGTGAAAATGGCTGTTCTGATGAACGAAATTTTTTGTCATTCTAATGCCTGTAACTCCTAGCAAAACTTGAGAAATCAACTTTAAAAATGACATATGATGTGTCTTGACTCTAGTTCGACCATTCTTGAGTTGAAACCATCAGATAAACGGACAAACAGGCAGACAAATACACAGACAAACAAAATGATACGAACACAATTTCTCCATAGTGCGGTTTATGAACGCAAATTTGCGGAAGATTTCCCATTTGGCGGAAGAGGGAAAGAATTCGATGAGACAAGTACAAAGCGTGTCAATGCCACGCACTTTTATATTTCTATCACTTTCTGAAATCACCATCGAACAAATTTGTGAGAAAATCCTTTCAAGTTCTAAGTAAACTCGCACAAATTTTCCGCGAAATTCTTTGCAGCTTTCCCAGTGTAGTGGACAAGCAAATTTTCTTGCCTTCAATACCTACGTCCTGACAAACCAACGCGAATTATGGAAAAAAAGGCTATCCTATGATAACCATCGCTGAATTTCAAGCACCCAACTTCAGTATATCTCGAGATGAAGCTGATGGACGGACAAAGAAGAAGTCATAATGCGGTTGTATAAAGCGAGCTCGCAGAATTCTATTAATTATTAGGATATCCTCCCTCATTTTAAACCTTATCAATAACTCATACATCGGAAGCCCTTCTCTCTCTTCCCCTAAAAAAGTAGGAAGCCATTACTTAAAAAAGCTGCGCACCACTTTTAGGTGGCGTAGGTATCAGCAGGAAATAAAATATTCGACGAGATGTCGAACGAAGATACATCTCCAAAAAAATAGAGGAAGGGGAGGAGAAAAGGAAGGAGGGTTCGACGGGAGACTCCGATCCGAGCTTCAGCTCCTAGATAAAGAAGGATCGAGGTTGTAAAAAAATACGTAAACGAGGATGATTCTAAGCACTGGCAAATATGTGATCTTGAACAGCAACGAGTTACATAGGGGAAATTTTTTTAAAAATTTATCCCGATGTATATTAGTCAAACGATATCGAGATTATGCCTTAAAAAAGAATAAAAACGCTTATATGCTGCAGCACTCCCAGTATTAGTCCTCATAAAGGATTAGCAAAATCAACCTGACGTGGAGAGAGCCAGAATGGCCATTTGCCACCAAAGTTTTCGGTGAGAATCGCCGTCATTCTCTCTATCGAACCAAGCAATGCGCGATGCACCATCACTGGTCGTTTTCTTTCGTTATTCTCACTGCAATGATACATTCATAAATAACAACACAAATCTCTTGAAAGTAATCCATTTTCCTAAATTTTCTGCAATAAACAATGAAGGACATCATTACTCTGTAAAGACCTCCCATTTTTCTTCAGCTCAGTAACGAACCCCTTAATATAACACTGCACATCTTCCCTAACAAGCGCTTCACTTCGCATAACAATGCATACGACATCTGCACATCTCTATAAAGAAATATTTTTCGAATGCAAAAGCACAGCGAAGATTATTTTCCTATTGATAGAAAATACTGATCAAAACGGTCGAATAAGATCTCACTCGAAATAGCCCAAATCGAAGCGCTGGGGCAACTGGAAGTCGAGTTGAATCGTAGCACATTGATGATAGCGTTTCAACGCGTCCTGTATTGTGACGTCTATCTGCAAATAATATTCAGGCTATCCTACAGAATTACAAAGTTTCATACATTGCACAACCTCAAGCTGGCTTTAAACACCTTTTAAATCGTAAGTAAAATGAGGACAAAAATAAGAAAGGAGGAATAATTTTTCGATACCTTTGGACCGTAGAACGCACCGTCTCCGGGATTCAGTTCCCATGGGTGACCACTTTCGTCCAGCGCCTTCTTCAACTCTGCCTCAGCGTAATCCCTAAAAACGAATAAGATGCGCACATCAGACAAGCCATTCACAGCCAAATGACACCATGTACACCACGTACTTCAATGTCGCTCCAAATGTGCCCACAGGAAAGGCAGGGTTCAAAACCCTGATATCCTAAGTCCACTTTGCGATCTGCGATTGCCCTATCACCTCCGGACTCATAATTCCTTCCGATGCATGCTACTATGGGCCATGAATGCCTAGGTTTTCAGTGAATATACGTTCTTTCACTTTTGCGCTCTGCATTCCGAAAACACCTTCGACAGATGTCCATATAGAAGCTGCCTTTTGCCACTAGATGTCATTAGAAGAGTAAGCGCCTCTACTCTTACGCCACTTAAACAGGTATCTCTTGTGTAAAAAATACAACGACACCATGAACAAAATAACGAAAACAGCTACAAATACAATCTTAGTGGATATGAACCCATTCCCTTAAAAGCTGTGGGATATTAGCGCTCTGATCTCGTCGATCCATATCCAAGATAGCGGTGCAGTTACTACAGGTAGCCATCATGGTTTTCATTCAGCGATACCACAAACCTTCGAGTTGCTTCGTTCATTCACCTTATCTTTGAAATATTTGCTCGCCTTTATAACCAAAAATCGTCAATAAAACCTTTCTGCCCATTTTCATCAAAAACCTTCACTGACGATTTTTGTACATTTCTTAGCCCTCCTGCTGGGATGTGGAAAATTCTTCATTCAATTTCAATTCTTGACGCATGAAAATCGATCAAGTGGGTGTTGCTCACATTAGAACGCCTGACTATGTTTCATCTTTTTTCGATACCTTTAATTTGTGCCAACTTTTGGTTAAGTGAATCTTTCATATACAAAACTGAATAAATGAGAGAGAAAAATAAGGATGTCAGAGAATCGCATAGAAATTAATCCCCAACAAATAGAGGGGGTTTATCGCTTACCGTTTCCTTTCTCCTTTCTAACTGAACATCTAATCAAATATCCTTCCAATGAAATAAGGATTATGCCTTATGTTTATCCTCAAAAGTATGTCTACTGAAGAAGAGTTGAAGAATAAGATATAAAAAAGCAAATAAATTGTTAAACCAAAGGTATGCAAAAAATGAACTGTGAACAAGTAAGCGGTCTTTCGATTATAAATACACTAATTTAAAGAAAGAATAAGCAACAAGATGGACGAACCATGTAGCGATATCACCAAGGAATCCTTCTTCGGGTCGGGTACTCAGGTTCAGTTTGAACATGAACCCGAACACATCCACATATACGTAATTGATAAAATCTATGCAGCCCTGTAAACAAAATATAAGCTTTTTATTCAATAAAAAACAGAAAATCGAAAAAAGTACCATAAAAGATGGAAGTTTCCTCAAGTTAGCTTGGATTAAAGAGAAATAAACAAATCGAGTGCATGCGCAAAATATCAGACTGAACTATTTGAATTGCAAAATAAATTATGAGTGTTTAATATAAAAAAAAAACTACTATGATTAAATACCATAAATAAATAATGCCTCATCTCGCTGTTCTGTTAAGGCTGCTGACTATAACGATGCAAATTTTATTTATTAAGATTAATTCTTATAAGATGAGAAAGCAATCTCCTCACGAACCCAGCAATTAGGGGAAAGGTGATTCTACAGCAAACGACTTTTACAGGAAACCTCAAATTATCAAAAGAAACTTAATTATTTCATAAGAAAAAGAAAGAAAAAGATCTGTTCCTATTATTTGTTTTCAGCGCTAAATAATTATGCATCTCAATGCTCAAATGTCGAAAAACCACCTGAGTGAAACCTTTTTCCATAAAAATCACCTCAATGAAATTATTTTCCATAAAAATCATCTGAATGAAATCCTTTTCCATAAAAATCACCTGAATGAAACCTTTTCCATAAAAATCCCCGAGTGAAGTTCACTTCCATAAAAATCACCTGAATGAAACCCTTTTTAACTGCAATTAACTGTAAGTTCCACAATCAGCCTTCCAAGGCCAGACCATATGAAAGATAAGAGGGAACGGGAAGGGGAAGAGGGAAGGGGAGGAGGAGGGAGGGGAGAGGGTGATTAGACCGTGTAAAATTTTATGCAGTAAATCCAATATACTACGACAATTGGATTTACTGCATAAAACTTGTTAAATGATATGTGACAAAAACGCTGAAATATTTCATGCAGCCGCATATCCCGTATTAGCGGGATAGCTATCTAGAACACAAAATGCAACAGATCACTTCTGAAATGTTTTCATGGAAGACAATAGAGGCACTGCTAAATTTTCTATAATTCGGATCAGGTATCCAGGCCTATTAAAATAGGCATGGACTGAATTTTCTAGGCTATCTCTAAACTCAGCAACAACTTTTCACTCACGCCAGACGGTATCCCATCACTGTTCCCAAAAAGCACTGCAAAAGTAATCTCGTTGCCACTTTGGATGATTTTTTAATGTCCCCTATCTTGTTCATATTTCCCAATGATTGAAAGGGTGTGTTCGTTCCATCTCTGTTGAAGAAACCAGCCGCCTCCTCAGAAAAAAAGCTATCGCCTATCCTTTGAAGCTTTCGAAACAATTATCAGAGATGCATTATTGGATCATTCAACGTGAAACAACCTTCCGAGTTCAGCCCAGACCGGCTTCGCCTCTGGCCGATCAAGAATGTCGCAACTCATTTCATGCTTAGGAAAGGGATGTCCTCTTTGAATATGAGAGGTTAAAAGCATTCTTATGTGGCTGGATTTCTCAAGCAAGAATTGAACAAAATAAAATAAAAATTTTTTTTTTTCGTAAAATGGTGTTGTTGACTCTTTGCTAAACTGGGTAGGAGCTTTTTTATATGGACAAAGTTTTCAGGTCGTATTGGAGATAATTACTCTGTCCCGCATCCAATTCCTAACGATGCCCATAAGGAGGTGTCCTGAGCCGTGTTTTGCTTTTCACGCGCATTGTTATGTTCAAATCACTAGGATGTTTTCCATGGAAAATGTCATATGCTTAATATCAATCACTAACATGAATGTTTTCTCAGTCTAGGATGCGACGCTCTTTCTACCACAGATGGTGGTCGCCATCCTTCTATTATAGTAGACTCTAAACTTTATTGGTTTCACCATTGCTAAAAAACCTCAATTACGTGAAATAAAAACAATAATTTTAAAACCATTTCTCAAAAAAACCGACCTTGATCTCGCTGTTTATCTGATCGGGTCGACAGAAAATATGCGCATCATCTTGCTGGAAGCGACGCACACGTGTGAGACCTGTCAATGCGCCACTTAACTCGTTTCTGCAATAAAAAACCTATCATATCCAATATTGCATCTTTAAAAAAAGAGGGAATGGCGAATCCTCCTCTTTTCCGACGTAATAGAATAATTTAACAGCTGCTTTTAGCCACCGCGTACGAAAAGAATTTTTTTCCCTAATTTTCGGTTGTCAGGATTTCGTTAGCTGAGCTTACGCTAATCCAATCAAAACTGCAACCGGTGAACTTTTTCACCCACTCGCCCCCTAATGCCCACATGTCCCAGTTAAAATCGTGGACCCGGCAATGATTATATCACATATAATGATACACAAACACAACCAATAAAAGGCTAAAAAGACATCTGTATCTGTACTTTTCGCTCCCTGCGAATAAAGATATTTACAATTATTTCTCTCCTTAATGCTCTTATCACTGCTACTGACAATAGAATATCCATCCGTTGTGTATTTATACTTTCTCACGATTCAGTAATAAGAATTCTCGTATGAGGAGGGGTGGGTGTTACACTGGCACTAAAGGCTGCAATAACGATTATCGAAGCCATTCATAGCATATTATCAGCAGCAAAGAATAGCAGTTATAAGGATGTTTTCTTATGGATTCGACTTCAGCAACCCACCAAATTATTTAGAATACAATATTTGCTACGAACAACATTCACAGCCGCACTGACTTGCTAAGCCATACCTTATTGTTTTATAGGATTCTAAAGTGAATTGCTGAAGCCAAAAAAATTATATACAGTCGACTAATTGCGGTGTTAAATTTAAATACATGCAGCATTGCGATGAGGACTGCATAAAAAAATTAAAAGTTTCGATGCGTTAAACGATTTGAGCAGTCTATTTTTCGAGAAAAGTCAGAAAGATCTGAAATGATAAGGAAGCTCGGTGGAAAGAGGATCTACTCTGCGCTATGAGTGTCGCTTCGCACATTTTTACACAGGTGAGGATACATGCGACTGCAATACGTTAATTAAAAAATTCATAGAAACATTTTCCACATGTTGGCGATGATTTTCCACATTGATTTCAACTGGAATAAACAATACGACTTCGTTACATAGCAGATCGTCGCTGCAAAGGTAACATGTTTCTCGTACAGCTTATCTGGTTTATATTCATGACCCAACTATATCTGCCATACTGTAGCAACAGTTCTGAACTCCACCCAAAGCGTTATATTCCTTTAATCTATACTGCCATCCGGAAGCAGCGTGAAAAAAATTCATTATCTAGAATTGGCTCCATAAGCAGTCCCTTCCGAAATGAGTTGGAAGCCGAGAGCTAATCAGGCAGCTGGCCCTTTTTTGTACAGTCTGAGTTGGAAAAATTTCTTGCGCAGTCGGAATTTAGAGCATGATTTCGGGTTTTACAGAGTTAAAAAGACCTCAGTTTGTCGGAGTTTTCACCACTGATCGTAATAAAACATGCACAAAAAATACCGATGAAGAACACCGAAGTCGGCGTATCGCATTGGTAATTCGTTGTGGGTACGCGGCATATGCGAGTACATCAAACAATGTCCAGGACAATTCATCGGCTTCAATCCAAACAATTCCTTCTCCACTTCGATTCTGCAATATCAGCCTTTTATTTAAATTTTTTTTTTTCTAATTATAACTGCTTAAACTCATTCATTTAAATTATACTAAGAGATCACATTCTCATTTCCTCTTGTTGACCCCACAACCTCTGGTAAAAAGGAAAGCGTTATACCCAATTTGATTGTGATCTAAGCGATGTAAGCAGATGGACTGATAGGTTTGTCAGATTTTAGCCATTCATGACAATTACGTCTTCAAACGCCGCTGTCAACTAGTCACTCGTTATATACAAGCGAACAAAATTTTTATTACGGGTTCAATAACGAGCTTAAGACATCACCAAAAATCTTCGCTGAGCATAACGGTGTGCATCTTTTAGTTCTTTAATAAACCTAGATAACTCGACAGAATTTACACATATAATTCATAAACGAGCTGTTATATGCAGAAGCATTCACAATGCTTTCCATTTCTGTGATCTAGCAGATGCAAATGAGGTTCAAGTTCCAACGAGGGGCGCAGTTTGTGCAAAACTTCTCAGATGATCAACGCAACCGCTGAAGATGGACAGCAACATCTTCATCTCTTTATGGCTCATGATAGTTCGGTTAGTTTGAAGCTCTATTTCATATAAAACAAAAAGCACCTTCATAAAAAACAATTGAGAATAAAAAGCACAAGCGCGATAATTAAGAAAAAGAAAAGGAATAGAAAAAATGAGCCTACTTAAACATGCCATCGGAATAATGTTGCCAGTGACCCGACTGCTCCCAAAGTTTACTGTTGAACATATTTGGGGAAATAACCTGAAATCTAATCAGTCTTCACTTCAACTATTCGCAGTAAAATAACATGCGCTTTCACTAATACAAATAAATATGTTGATAAAACAAATATTAGAAACATTAAAAGGACCATAGATTATTTGAATTACCAAATGTTTTCCCCATTAAGTGCATGTAAAGGAGAATGATTCACACCTAAAGTCAGAAACCCACATACTTCCGACCGAATGGATTTCGGCTGAATATGCACGATTTATTAATTTGCTCTAATATATATTTATAGTATGACAGTTTCAACACGCTTTATAGTGAGCGATGAGGATATAACAAAAAGCTAAGACTTATAAACTTCATGGAAATAAAAAAACTTCTAAATTAAAGAAACAAAAAGTCAATACTGTAGTATATCAAACCTCCGTGAATCCTCGCTTGCGATATTGATTGCGCATGAAGTTGCACAATGTATTATAAATATGCGCTCCTTTGGGATACCAGAATGCCGCTCCAGGACTCAAAGGATGGAAGAAGAAGAGTTCCTGGTCACGACCTATTTTGCGATGGTCGCGCTTGGCTGCTTCCTCCTGAATACTACCCCAGATTAGTGCAACAATAATTATCATATAGTTAGCATACCTTTAATTAAGCCAGGTAAACCCACAAGTACGTTGTTCCCAAGCATACTTCAAGAACACAATGAATAAAGCTTTTAAAAGCATGTATCATCGAATACCATAAAATAAACAGATTCAACAAAAATGAATCTCGGACAACTCCTAAAGAAGAAACAAATCGCCAAATCACATTCGAATAAATCAACATGAAGAAATTGTAGTGCCCTTGGGGAGCTTATTGCCGGACTCTTGGCAAGCAGCTTCATCACCAGCACAATATCGATTTAGCATACATCTGGACGAACCTTCTCAACTTTGCAAAGAGTGCGTGAAAACTGTAGGCATATGCATGCACTGACATTTAACCGACACAAATATAAGGCAAACATTCAATGACTCGTTGTGCTCCGCGCAATAAAATCATGCGACCCCAGGTATAAAGTCTTATTTAAGTGACCTCCTACAACAAACCACTGTGCCAATGAATGGTAAAAAGATTGCGTTCAAAGCCACAAACTTCAACAAAAGCAATTGTCCCGAAAAGTATCGTCAAACAATTCATACAGGTGTGTCTATGACATTCTATCACCTGCTGGAAATGAATCAAGAATCGATGCCTACTGTGATGCATAGGCACCGCATCCACGCGCCTTCTCACTCAATCATACAACCATGACACCAAACCTACTAACAAGCAAACAAAAAATTGAGTGCATCGCTATTTATCACTGATTCCTATTCAAATTCGACAGCCCAAACAGTATTTCCTTTTGCTCTATTATTAAAGCACAAAAAAGGCAGTCATCACCTAGAGAAATAAAGAATACTCGATAACACCCCAGCCGATACACAAGTGAGATGTCATTTCTCTATCTAACCGAATTCAGCATCGTGTTCTCTCCCTGCAAACGTCACAGCTTCTGTCAATGCATCGCTGTCGGGAAGAAACTATCATCGCATGCGTATTCGTACAAAGTAACTTCCCTTACAATAATCTATGGCAAACTGGATTAAATTGAGGCTTTTTAGCTGTTATAAAGTGCCCCAAATATTTCTGACCGATTGAGACCAGCGCGAAATTTAAGAAATCAGAGCTAGTAACATTAATCCACAGAATCCAGCAATCCCTCTCCCTCTCCTCCCCCACTTATCCCTCCTGTATGGAATGTCGAAACACTCCACAATAAGCATCCGTGAAATAACACATGGTTGCACAATTTGCTACCTTCTTTAGACACCTTGCTATCTTCGTTAGACATTTTTCCTTCTTCTTCATCTCTGTATCGCATGATTAAAAAAAATGCAGTTACAACCGACCTGAAGTCTTTGCCACTCTTTCAACTGCTTCGGATCGGGGAAAGAAATACCATAGATTCGTGTAAGCGATTCCGCATCCGCTCTTCCCTCCCAATAAGAGCTCGAGGTCTTTATAACGGCCATCGCCTGAAATATACCATAATCAGAAGTGTAATTATATTACCAGATTGCTCCTAATGAATCGCCCTCCCCTCCCAAATAATCCTTCTATAGCTTCTGCAGAAAAACAGCATTCCCTATAATAATTCCACCCTCCACTTTCCTCTTCCTTCCCTTCATTACAACACCTGCTTTACAATCGATAGGTATTTACTACTACTGTACAAGGACATCATCATCCCTGCAAAAGGTTGCAAACAAACATTTCCCTCATAGATAAAAGCTACCTCAAATACCTTTGACTATTCCAAAATCCTGCGAATTAATAATCTTCGGTCGTTTTATGTGGCTATCATGGCAAATTATCAGTCAAGCTACGTTATTGTTCAATGCAATTCATCGATTAGCTACGATTCTATGTGACGACTTATTAGGAGACCCTGGAATCAGAATGGGGGAGCGGATCTTGAGTAGGACCGATATGATTAAAGACGATCGTTCTTAAAAAGCGAAGAATTGGAGTTCTGCACACATCAATTACCTTGGGGCTTTTTGTGACAAAGCTCTTTAAAACTTGCATAAGTTTTAAAACTACTATTTCGGCAAAATAAGCATGACTCCGGAATCAACTGCTTTGACTAAATTTTCTTGAAGCCGAAAGGCAAGTCTTATTCTGTGGAATGAGAAAGAAAAGGAGAGTGAATCTCAAGATCCTAGTCTTTTAATCATTACTATATGGAACGCTCACCGGAAAATTGCATGTGTTTAAAACAATCCGAACACAATAAATCGAGGAGGCAACTCTTATTACACAGTCACAGAAAAAACTAATAAGGCGATATGCAAAAAATAAAGAAAAAGCTTTACATAATACTTTAACAATCCCATAGTTAATTCAGCAGCACTACCTACCAGTCCAAATATGAAAATGAGATAATCCACTCTCTAATCCTCTCTAATCCTTTCGCAATTCCCAACGGAATAGAACTGCAATGATCCACAAACCACTCATTCAATAATTTCAATATAACAAAATATCTATTGCCTTACCTTGATTTTGCCAGTGTGACGAACATGCGGACCGCGGCACAAATCGATGAGCGGTCCACACCGATAGACGGTTGCCGTTGGTGTTTGCACCTTCTCGTTTATTATACGCAGCTTAAACAACATTCTTATCACCAAAAAAAAAAAAAAAAAAAATTGTTTATAGCTGCCGAAGAAGAATAAAAGATGATTAAATGTCCCTAACCTGTTAGATACTCAAATATATAAATATTCAAGACAAGAATTTCCCGAGATTTGAAGTTCAAGATCAAATAACTCTTGTATTAATAAATAAAATATGCGGGAAATAAAGCGTAACATTGCATGAAAACAAACTGTCATCGAATGGAACAATTTAGAACTTTAAAAAAGAAAGTGAACGTATCAAGCTGTGAATTGAATCAGCAGCTTTTGATGAAATATCCTAAGAAATAAGAGCGATACCTTGAATTTGTTGTACTTGAACATCTCCAGAAGGTCGTCCTTTGAAACTTCCAGTCGCTCGAAAGGTTGTTTATCCTGAAGCAAAGAAAAGATTCAATCTCGAAACCGAGTGACAAACCGATTTCGACTTCAACGATAAACAGCTGTAGCGACAGATGGAGACTGTCGCGGGCTACTCCTGACCCGACAACCACCTTTTGAAGCACCTACTCCGATCGACTGCGCTACTGAATACACTCTCAGTCTTCATTTTGTCATTACTTTGTCCCAACAATCCCACCCCATTCCTAGAACAGCCTGAGGAATCCATTTCGCTAAAAAATGAATACGAAATTTGCATACAGTATTTGCCGGAAGTTCATATGACCGCATCTTACAACCCCAAAACTTGTACACAACACAATTTCCAATAAACTAAAAATACCCGCATATACCCAGAAAAACAATTTTTTCAAATTATTGATGAACGCATTGCAAACTGCACCACCGCTATGGTTTATAATGAACCACAATTGATAGGATATCTAATAAAGCAACTCCTCCCCCCCCCCCCCTCCACTCGAGTGTCCTCTCATTAAGCGTTTCATAGAGATGTATTCAGCTGTTCTAATTTATGAGTTGACAAGCAAACTCCTTTTAATATAATATAAGCCATTTCTTCTTCCACTTTTATAACTACAGTTATTGCAGCAGAGACGATTAAACGAACGAATGAAACATCGAAATAAGTTTTGATTATCCTGTTCAAAAAATGCTATAAGTATACTCGGCAGATTTTGCTCCTATCAAAAATGCCAGAGCTATCTACTATTCAGTTGCCTGGCAATGCACCACACAGTGATGGAGTTTTATTTGAAAGGGTCAACGTAGAAGAGGAAGATTATTAGCACACTTTATGGAAAAGAAACGAGGAAGGGTGAGAGGAAAGGTTTATGTTTCAATACTGTTTCCAAAGATCAATAAAGGGGCGGTGTGATGAAAGGCAGTTTTCAGAGATTTCGCGCTTACAGTACAAAATACTAACACCTTGAAGGGACCTTTCATGTGCTTCATGAAGGAAAAATCTGGAAAAAAGGTCCTACGAACTATATTACAAGATCGATCTGTGGCAGCTAAATTAGCTACAAGAAGAACGTCGCGTTAACTGCCTTCAAAACACTGTCTAGTTCCTCAAGCAACATAGTAGAAATGTTATACAACAAGGCAATACTCCTACAGCTTTTACATCATTAATGTACTAATTAAAGTAGTAAAAAGTAGGCTACAGTAAAGAGGTATCAAATGCGGCAGACAGATAATAACGCATCCTAACAAAGAAGCGACTGCAAAATCGTTAGCGACTAAAAGAGATGATTACCTTCACAGCGCATTTCACAATCTCCTCGAGTTTGGGAAAATCATCCGGAGAGATCGCTTCACCCTGCAATAAATCAAATATCTGCCGTCAACGAAAACAGAATGTTATATATTTCTTAAGTTTGCGTCGTCTGCAGACACAACCTCAGGAAGGCTATCAACACAAAATCCCAGGAAAACCCCAAAAATTCTTGGAAGAAAAAACGTCCTCACCTATGAAAAAATGCGAAAAAAATTCGACATAAGTTCACACGTTTAGCACATTTTGAAACGGAATGGATAGAACTTTCTCAAAAACATCCTGATAGCGCAACAAAATATCCATCAGCACGCGTTTATCCAGCGCCCCTTATTTAATTCGAGATGTCAGGTTTTCAATGTTTTTCGACATCTACTAATGCAGTCAAAGATCTGCGCCTGCATGACATCTTTCCTCAACGCTCTCTGTGCTACTTTTCTATGCGCCATATATGCTATTTCTACGCGTTTGAACTTCACCTGCGAATAATCCTTCACGACATAATTTTGTGGAGGTATTTATTGTAATTTTTGCACATCTTTCGTGGGATTTTCATACACGCGGGTAGGACCTTCTTAATACCCTCCGCCCGATCCCCTTTCCTTGCGACCTGGGAAAACGAAGGGGAAAAGGTGACTATACCTATAAAATCCCTGCCTCTGTTGATTATGATTGCATCCTAAGGCACGATCCTACTTTAAAATATAATGGTGAGAGTGTCCATTCAATGCATCTGCAAAGCATTATGTCACCTAAAGCCATCAAAATTTGATCAATTAGTGAACTAAATTACATTATGTCGCTAGTACTCAGTCCACACAAAAAGCGTTTTGTAATAACCACAAGTGAGAGAGAACAGGTACAACAAACCTAACAAGAACCACCAGAAAATCTAACAAGAACAAGAAAATCTTATAATGGATGATGGAATTTGCTTTCTAAGTAGAAAACAAGACAGACATATAGAACAGTGAAATAAAAAAAACCTTTTCCTAAAATATCTGAAATAAAAATATCACATCTGAAATGCAACCTGCTCGTTACCAAATCTTTTTGTTTTCTATTCCCCTTCCATTCTCATTCACATTCGTCTTAAATAAACCTTACATATCTGACATCCAGAAAACGTATAATAAGGTGTGTAAACAATCATTTAAACTCACTTCTTTAAACATATCGTAATAAAATCCTTCGGTGAGTGGAGGTCCATAGCAAAGGTGAGCACCACAGTAACGTTCGGCCGCCTCACCGAGTACGTGCGCTGAACTGTGCCAAAATACCTCAAAGAATAAAAACATGTAACGTGATATTAAATGATACGTCCTTCTCCCTAATCCTAACTTTCAACTGAACTTTCGACATTTTCATACTATGCGGACATACCTCCTTCTCCCAAAAAAGAATCTCACAAATAAACACCAGCTGAATTTAGCCACTAAGAGTAGCTTGTGTAACCCGCTTGTCTTTTCGGCGATGACCCAGACGGTTACAATAGCAATTTCCGGTTGACTCACCGTTCGTAACATCTTTTATTATGCTTCACTTGATCTTTAGACAATCCCCGAACAATTTCCGGTCAATATTAGTGAACGACTAGCATTGGGAGAGAAGCAATCCCCCCGAATATGAAAACAACAGAAAAAATGGGGTATTCCCTCATAAAACTGCGTTTGAACTGAGTCAAACATGCTTCTTAGTCATGCTTGATTAATGAGATACCGGAATGGAAAATTACTCTCCAAAAACATTACAATTCGATCCTTTCCCGAACACAGAGCCTTCTCTCGAACACGGTAAAAAATAAAAACTGAGGAAGGGATCCTAACCAAAAATTTTTTCTGCAAGTGAAAAAACATTAAATGAACGGAAGTTTTATAGCGCCTACAACTTCGAACGGGGAAAAATAGCATACTGGGAACGGAAGATTTCGAACTCCTTAATTAGCAGTTCTACAAATGAGGGTATTTAACCAACCTTCCCATCCACCAGCATATGTTCAAATCCAAAATTTCCTCTCACCGCACCAAACAAAGTTCATCTCACGGCTCTACCTGTACTATTGACCGCCCACCCAACTATGCAAAATACTGCCGAAATGACTTTTATGATTTGCTGGTATATTAACATTATATCCACAAGGAAGACGATCGAATCTGTTCCACTAATCTAAGCTTTTCACCGAAAATTATGCTTGAAGCATCGAATTTGCTATGAATTATTCCCTCCCTAATATAGAAATAATGCTTGGATCTAGCGATAGAAATCATTACAACTGAAGGAAGCTTTTATTGGTGGGTGGAAAATGTGAAAAAGCATATCTATTCCGTAAAAAAAAAAATCTTGCAGGGGCTCAAAAGTTGACTAATTTTCGCTGTCCATCACTAAAGTGTCACCAACCAACCCAAATCAGTAATTATCGTGTAAAAGGCTATGTTTTCCAATCCACTTCTTACTCACAATATTGCCACACATCTGTGTATAGGGATCAGGAGATTGAAAGGGAAATCTATCAAAGAATACCAACTCAGCGCATATAAGGTTTAAAATGCCACTTTTCGCATAAAGTGCTCAATAATTAAAGAAACATTCATTTCAATACCTTTCCGCATCTCAATTACGAGGTGGACGAAATTCCCCACCCCCGCATCGTTGCCCTAAATTGAAACATGGAGAGAGGGAAATGAACCAAAAGAGACATTATAGAACGAGATAAAAAAAAGCAGAAAATCGTGGCAAAAGAACATAAGAGAGTGTTCGACCTTTAAACTACCGTCAGACATGTCCCGTGCTATATCTGCGGCCCTGTTTGGTCGATAATGCACACAACTGCATCGATTTATTTAGCACTCATCCGCATTCGCAGATGGAAATCGCATTGCATCTGCATTGCGGTCAAACGCCCGCAACATTAGTGCAAATATATATCAATTCACCCTAATAATATGTAAATATACTATCCAAAAAACCGCAGGAATGTTATAAACGACGAATTAAAAACATAACTAATTCACTCTCGCATTTGCATAAAATAGAAATGACTTTTCATTAAATGAATTCCAACAAAGAACTACTGCTTTTGAGCTAAAAATGATCAGCCAGCAATCTGCTGTGGGAATATTTTAGTTCAGATCAAAAAACTGACCAGTCACTAAAAATACTTTAGTTCAAACCAACAAGCTAATCAATCAATAGAAATATTCCAACTCAGATCAATGAGCTGAACAATCAGTAAAAATACTCGCAATATTCGCAGTCAGTATTGCATTAGAAGCTGTCAAAAACATTGTATATATCCATTCATTCGAACACAACAAATAGGTGCCCTTTCCATATCTGTTTATCACATGACCTGCAATGCAGCATCAAACGCTGTAACTAATCAAAGGAGTTGTAGAAATGTGAATTAACAGATAAAAATTCGTTACCTGTTTGCCTTCTTCGTCATCGAATTTCAGGATCTGAAGACTAGCATCACCCTCGAATGGTCGATCCAGATCCCAAACCTGCAGTTTAGTTTTAAAAATTCTAAGGAAATTAATGAAACCAGATCGATATAAACAATGCAGATGAAATGAAAATATCCATATAAAACATTTGAAAAATATGACTATCCTATCTTTACATTACCAGCCCGAACTGAAGCCACAATTGAGATTGACGCCCTCATATCTTATTTCCAGCGCTATAGCATCTGTCACTTACGGCCGCAATCAACTGCACTGAGGATTAGATTCTACAGGTACTAGTCAAGCACCTTGTCACTAAGCCAAACGCTTTCTTATATATATATATATATATATATATATATATATATATATATATAGGGAGAGAGAGAGGAAGGGGGGGGGGGGGAAGATAAAGAGAGAATGAGAAAGAGAATATGCCCATTTAAACCTCTCCGTTAACTTTTGCAGCGACAGCCATATCAGCGAGTCCGCGGCTTATCTTCTCCGCTACTTCAAAAGGTGTCGTACGCCATGATTTGCCGTCAAAGTGCTTCCCGTCTGGCAACGTGATCTTGATTGATTCTGGATTCTATAAATAAAAAGCAAATGCACATGGAAAACAGGATTGAAAAACACCGGAAGACAACACAGCTGAGTGCCAAAATGAGATTGACCAGGCTTATAAGTCTCGACCAAGACTTCCATTTTAAACAATCGTTAACTAAAGAATAACAACCCTATACATCAAAAATGACTCGCTAACAATGTTAGCACTCTGCCACTCCAACTTTCGAAAGCAACATGTTTAGGATAACGCTAAGACTAGCAAGCATTAATTATCATAGTGTGTACGCTACCCACCAGGAGCTGCACTGCTGATCACGTTGAAGGCGTTATACTGCAACACTCTCGTTCTAAAATTTTCCACATTTTCATCTAGGAATTAGTGTCGAGGAATACCCCTCTCAATTGTTCTGTCCAACTTTTAAAGCCATTCGTCCTGTTCAGTCCTGGTGTTATGCGCCTTACAACTACTCGAAAACCATCTTGACATTCAGGTAGATCACACCATCCTGCTGACTATCGAGAAGACGCAATCCTATCACTTCATGACTTCCATTATGTTAAATAACCTTGGTAGAAGTTGTCGTCTTTATCTTTTTGTCGTCGCTTCTTGGGAAAGAGGTCAGATTTTCTTATGAACTCAAGGAAATAGACTAAATGAGACCTTTGGAACTCTTCTGAACTCAGAAACCCGAGAAATTTTAAGTCTGGTAAGATGTTAGGAAAGCACCGAATTTCCAACTAAAAAACTGAAGACCAAAGACCGTTCTTCTTTTTCACTTTTCGCGTACCCACGCAATATTTCTTTGAGATGGGGGAGGAAGCGGGGAGCAGCACTCTCACCAACCCTCATATATCCAGTAAACTTTCACTCAACATAAAGGCAGTATCCCGTTTCCATGGACGTTAAGCAGGAGATTAAAAAAAAAAACAAACCTTAGCCGCAATTTCAGCCTTGTGCTTCGCCATGAGCTTCTCGAAATAGGCGACTCGGTCCTCCAGGAAACTGGGCCACGGGGACATCTCGACCGAAGCCTTTGATACTTTCTTAATAGCAAATAATTACTCTTTTTAAATATATAGCACATCACCTGCTGCTGTGCGCCGGATCCATGTGAAAGCCATATGGATGCTTCGTGATCAAAGACCTGCGAATTCATCCATTTCCAATGCTATTCAAGAAGTTACCTTAGCGGTATGAAGAGAAATGAAGGTGCTTAGTTATAAACCACCTCACCTCAATAATGAAAGGTGCTCAGTAACATAATGCTAAACATCAACAAGATTGCTCTCCCACAACGATTCAGTCCTTTGGAGGTCTCAAAAAAGCGCACAAACATGTTTATGTACATATATATGTATATACGAGTGTACATAGCTACATAAGTATATGCATACATCACAATAAGTGTATAGATAGCGAAAAACTTAGATAATCTTTCTGATATGATGGAAAAATAAACCGATCAGTGAAGGAAAGAAGAGAGCATCGCTGAATTAAAAAAAAAAAAAAAAAGTTGCTTTAAGCTCCTCTGAAACGTGAGGATTCATCCAATGCAATATGGAAAATGAACATCTTCAAAGCATTTAGTTATCTCTATTACATTATCAAAATTGTCGAAAACAAAGGGAATGTTCCGGTAGACGTCTTTGGAAAAATCCATTCTTAGGTGGAATCGATCAAAAGGTCTGTGCATCTCCTTCAAGGACTGAGCTACCGATAAATGAAATGTCTTGCTACTGTCAATAGTGATTTTCCCTCCCCCACAACTCTCAAAACAAAAACAGGTTTTCAATATCAGAATATAGTCAAAATAAGTGCAAAAAAAAAAAAAATACCGGTTGCTGGATCACAGTTGGCCCATTCTGAACGTCACCTGCTGCTGCCACATCACCTGCCATTTCGATAGGTGAGCAACGACGGATCTGCAATCGAAGCACTCGTGCAGGGTGAACCAAAGTCGAGCTCTCAAGAAGCCCAACCAGACGAAACAGTGAATCGAATACACCAATGGCAATAATGAGTGAGCACGCAACGGCGGCTAAAAATACAGAAATTATGTAAATAAGAATCACAATGCTAATACTTGGTAGTGATCGGGTTCCTCAATCAACCGATCGCCGCATGAAAACATCGCTGAGATAAGTGAGAGGCACTTAAGCATTCGAGCAGCAACCGATGAAAAGCATAAGACAGAATCATCAACAACAGTAAACAAGTCCGGACTAAACATGGTTCAGGCCACAAACTCAAGCATGTTCAACCCAAGCGCATAAGGTAAGCGGCTTCATCCGATCTCAATCGAACAACCTACTTCAATCTTGTAGGGTTCGGGATCAGTTTTAACATATCTCCAAAGACGACGAGCTCGACCTATTCCGATCTGGTTATGACTTCTAGCTCATCGATGAGGAAAATAAAGTACTACACAACTACCGTGCTCGGTAATGGGGATTAAGTGGTAAGAACGATTACAAACGGATGGACTTTGACAAAGTGGTAAGTAAACAAACGACACCATTTATGCAAAACCTAAATAGGCTATAAAGCAAACGAAAAGAATTTCGCTGCTGGTTCGTAACAATTCGGGCCATTTCTTTACGCTACATTAAACTGGTTCATTCGGCATCGCGTAAACTTCGGTATTAACCAGGTCGAATTCAGATGGATAAAGCTTTTCGCGGAGCTCTTTTAGTGGCATAAGGATCAAACCTCAACGCGACACAAATTTCTCTGGGACGCATACACCAGTGAGCACCGATGAGGAACCTTTTGGCAGGTCACAATCGTTCGAGATATTCTTATTTAGTGATCTGCATTCAGAAGACAACGATGACCTATTTTACAGGACGAAACTAAAATATTAGTCATAAATACACAAAAATCGTGCAATTACTTTACAATATTCATCTCCGGGAGTAAGAGAGATCGCATTTGATTCTATTATCAGAAGTATCTGACTTATTAAGACGAACAACTTTCCGACCTCGATACTATAGTTTTGTCAACCATTCCATATACATAGGATTCGATACATAAACAACACGAATTGAGAACACGATTCCGCATAGTCATATACCTTTAAAATTTAAGGAAATATTTTCCGAAGAATCGAAACTTTCACTGAGAAAAGCTTCAAGAGCTTGCTGACAGCCACTTCCCTTAATTTTAGGTAAGAAGGACTAACATATTCTGCAGTACTCGAAATTCTAAAACCATATACTCCCCTCGTACTCTACAGACGGCCAAGTTGGGTCGATTTTTAGGATATGCTCCACGTTGGACGATGCAAGGCCTATGCAGTCTTCAAATGAAGCCCAATGCTTCAGTTAAGTTAGCATCATTATTTAAAGAAGACACAAAAATAAACGGAAAATAAAACTTGAGGAAATATAGCTGTCACTCATTCCCATCTAAATATCAGCCCAAAAATGAATATAGGCAACGTTGGTTGGCCAGCAATCAATCTGATTCGACAACGCACCAAAGTGATGACTAAATGGCATACATGATGCCCCGCAATGGTTCATCACCCACGTGTCCGATGACGTCGAATCTGAATCATTGTTTACTGGTGGAGTAAGGCTGATGCAATATTCACTCAGCACAACATTGAAACGGGAATAAAATATGTAACACTTTGTTGCCTTATGGGCTTTTTATGTGACCTGCCCCATTTAACGTGGGCAACGACCTCCCGCCTTATCCTTTCCCCTATCTTCGCACAATGTGGGCAATTTTTGCTCCACTACCTTACGTAGGGAAAAGTAGACGAACGCGTACGAATAATGCATCCGTACCAATTGATCGTTGTAAGTACTCAGGAAGCGTCAGTTGCAGCGTAATAACAGAAGAGTCAAGCTAGTACAATTAAATCATATGGGGGGAGGAGGGGGAACTTTCAAAGAGGGGTGGAAGATAATCATGAGAGTATCAAAGCGTGACACAACTAGATTCATATATGGAGAATCATTTCACATTGTAGTGTCAACGAAAAATTTTCACCAAGTATAGTAGGAAAACAGAAAAAAAAATCAATAATTTTCTTCCCTATATTTTCTCCACCTTCACGGCAATATATGAATGTCACCATACATATCGATATTTTCAAATCTGCACTTCTGAGAGCAAGAAGGAGAAACACCACCCCCTCCATTCCCTGCGCTCGCATATATCCGTTCCCATTCGAGTATGCAACGAACGAAAAGTTATGCCAAAGTGTTATACCACGCAATGACTCCTCTATTGCATATAGCTCAATGATACGTGTTTTCCTCTGCCACATTATATTGTGAGCATATCCCTGCTTCTCATGCTAACAAACCCATTTCATATTACGTGGACTGGAGGTAGTCATTCGACAGTTTGGACCTACGAATCTTAATTAGTTCACGAGTTCAGTCGTGGGTTTCTATTCAGTTAATCAATAACGCGGCTGCGGATCCCGTCACCTCAACAGTGCACACGATGGTAAGACAACGAACAGGAAGGACGCACGAGGTCGTGAATTGACACTCCTATCTGCCTCTTATCACCTGCACTAGAGGATATTCGAAGAGAAGGTATAGTGCAAACTGTATAAACAATGATGCATAATATTGCTTGTAAAAAGCGTTCGCTTGCGCACGTGGTGAAATACTTGATTTACTATATAATCAGTGAGCACAGTCTCCCAAATTACAGTAAGTGATAATCGATGGGTCCGACAACGGATGTGATGCCGTACTTGTTTTAAGAATTCACAAATCTTATTGGGAGAAGAGAGGAAGAGGGACGAGCCTTTCAAGTTTCATCCTCGAGACCGAATACCAGCGTTTTATTTGCTACCTTCGATGTTGAACTTTTTTGGCCCCTATCCATGCAAAAAACATTTCACAGTTTGAAAATTGAAGATGCACACAATAAAGACTGTGCGGATGGTCGACTTTAGGTTGTAGAGCCGATGCAACAACGCTCAGCATGCGCACTGTAGTAGGGTCGTTCGGTCAGGAGCATGTTATACGAGCTAACGGCAGGGCGATCCAACGAACCCTTTATGGATAGAAAGAAGGAGCAGCGATCGCTTCTATAGGTGTCACGGCGATTAAGTGTATTCACCTGATTCGGTGCACACACTAAGGTGAAAGTGACATGGCACCGGTCCCTTTATTTCATCCAGATATTCCCGAAAACACCGTTTTCGTGGATATGAGCACTGGAAGGATGACAAAATTGCGTAGTGAACGCCGACTATGAAGTGTTCTTTTACGCACTGTTTATCTGAGATGTTTATACCTCTTAGTTAATTAATTTAAGCTAAGCAAACCACTTGTTAAAAGCACCTTTGGCCAGTGGTGTAGGGAAATGGGCTACTTAGAACGTAACTTGATCTCAAAATAAAGTTAAGCAAAGCTGCAAGGTGCGAAAGGATTGTACTGGCATGAAACCCATTAAATGTCGACCTTGGCTAACCACACGGATACGAATCTTGCTGTAAAGTGCCTTAGACCATAGGCTAGAATTGCCAGACCGATAAGATCTTCACATGGCCCTTCCGATCTTCGTCATGAGTATGTGAATTCTTAACTGACGAAGCATTAAAAATATTAACAATTTCCTCTGCATACATGAAATATGTACATTCCATTCTGTTAAAGATATTGCTGCATCTCAATCTGCATAACTACAGCAAAAAGAGGAGAAGCCAGGACTTTGATTGATCTATAATTTAAACGATCTTTATTACAGTATTATAAATCAAAGGCAAACACAAACAAAATCATAGCATCACAAAGTACGCAACTATTCCACAATCCAACCAAATAATTTCTCTCATTTCCATTATAAACACCATACTAATTACTCAACCAAAATGTTTCAAAAACAATCGACAAATTCTTCCACCCATCTAACATTATTTCTATGTCTTTCCAATCCAACATTTCCAACATTTTATTCAAGGGATAACACAATCATAAAGGAATAATAACATTTAAAAAATAATGCAATAAATAAACTTGAAAATAATACAGCGCAGCCAAAAAATTCATCACTGCATTTAAACGAACAAAGCATTATACACTTCATGAGACATAAATGAGAAACACTTCATGAGGCATACACCATGCGTACATCACATTTATGACATATCGAGGGCATAAATACATGGAAGCTTATTCCAGGAATTCTTCATTTCCATAGAGTTAAATGGCCAAGCAAACGATCGGTCAAGACGATTCAATATGGTTGAGGCCACAAGAAATGCAGGCAGATGATATCTACAAACATGCGGAAGATGGAGTGCCACCTCCAAACACCGATGACTGCCTAAGAATTTCCATTCTCGAAACATAAAACATCAAAAATACTGCCAAATACTGTGAACAGAGCGGATTTCATTACCTACAATTTCCTCGGCATTTTATAAAGTGGTTGCAACTCGTTATCTGGTTCCTCTTCTTCCGGTGCAGTTGTCTTCTCTTGAAAAATCGTCACTGGCTGATTCTTGAGATAAGCCTTTGTGACATAGTATGGATTCTTCTCCGCCTGAAGGTAAAAATAGTTACCAGCATTTTAATGCACAAAACAAACATTTTAGTAACTTGATGTTAACTACTTTACGGTAGTTGGATATCAGACTAGTTTACAATCCTCCGTACCCTCCCCTCCAACTCTCCAAACGACCTGGAAAATTCCGTTCCAATTGACACACGCCTTTCGATAGTTTCACTTAAGCAAACTGATCTTTCCATCGCCCGTTTCGATTGAGCTGGGTTATTCATGCCTTGTTTAAAAAGAACTGACAAATACAGATTCAAGCGTTACACATTTTCAACTGCATTTTGTATGAAATGCACTAGAATCCAAACCAATTCTCATGGCATTGAGAACCAACGCTTACTAGACGCATCAAAGCTTTCCTATATAATCTTAAATAGACCCTACTCCGGAAGTTCCTGAAAATCAACAATCTCAGGGTTTCATTTTAGGATATCCTACAATTTCGCACAACTGACCTCTTCAGCGTGACGAAGAATAGCGGCTCGTACATCCGTGTCAACCAGGAAGTCCCTGTTTCTTTTCGTACCGACTTGTTTGGCGATATAGGAATGAAGCGTTCCACCTGATGCTGCCACTCGACCACCACAACCTCAAAACAGACATTTAACAGATAAATGGATGACTGAAAATGTGGGAAACGATTTTACATAACATTGGAATCTAAAACCAGCTTGCAAAAAATTTAACATTTTATATAATTAGCGGAAAAACGTAATGACAGTTGGCGTAACATACTTTTTAAAGGCAACAGCTAAGTGTCACCATGTTCATTATAATATTAACATACTCTAACATCCCTCCGCATTCCCTACCTTTCGGGAAATTCCTCGGAGCTGTGGCTCAGTATGGTTCCTTAATCAAATACAACTGCCTTAATCTAGACCTTAAATTTTCTCCTCCTCCTTTCCTGAAAAAATTATTCAAGTACAGTTTAAATTCTTAAGTGATACTCTTAATATACAGGATGTTGTACACTGCAACTCTCTATGGATAGGTCTATACAACAACTTACTTGGTCCACTCATAGGCATGTCGGCTGGCTTGCGGAATTCGGGTCGTAGTTTATTATCTTGCATTCGAAGATATTTCCTCAACCTCCACGCTGTCAGTTCTTTCTCTTCACCTTCTTCACCACGCGGTTGGAACATCTCCAGTGTTAGCGCTGGAACAGTGTATACTTTAAAACGAGCACATCGATCACCTCGAGTACAACCCGAAGCGGATATAATTTGCAGGTGTGCGAATTCTTCCTGCCCAAAAGTTCCGAATTAACGAGCTTACAATATAACACCGCAAGTGCTTTGTATAAGGCTGCAAGCACACAAAAACTTTCGAACCTTACAATGGTCGACGAGAGTGGCTGTGGCCATTTAGTGCAACCGAAAGTCTGGAGAAGGAAAGTTTGCACAAGACCATCCCGCAAAAAAAAAAAAAAAACATTTCTGCGAAGAATAGAACTGCAGTTTTGACACAATGAAAAAAGAAGGAATTCGATAAGTTGTACTACAATCATTCACGTGTAAGCAATGAGTGGATCTATGATCGATCAACCTATATGGAAGCAGAAGTTTCACTAAACTATCAAGGATACATTGTAGTAACAATACTAACGAGAGAGCAGCATTTCCTCGCGAATCACTTCCCGTTGTCGTTGCCTTCGCAATGGCCGTTTAACACATTCGAGTGCACCACGTACACTGTTGGTCGGATCGTAATAAAGCCGAAGTGAACCATCGCTCAGACCAACCAATATCTGATTGATCTTTGCATGCCACACAACACGGGTACAACTCTAAAACATTTAAAATCCTTTCAACTTCATTAGCGAAAAACGAAAGGACATGACATTGCGCAAAGTGGCAACGAGGAACAAGAAGTGCAAAAGGTTGCAAGGAATCTCCTTGTCGAGTTACCTCAGTGAAATTCCTGTCCAGGACCACTTCAGTGGTATCGATTCTCCTCCGTAGAGAAATCAACGACGTTTACAAATGCAGGTAAAACAAGGTAAACCGAAAAAAAAACTGGAAATAAGATCTCCTGGAACATCGAAGTGGCGGAGCGCCGTAGATTACAAATAAATAAGAAGAAAACATACGATTTTCGGGTATTTAATGTGGTAGACCAACTCGAAATCGACTGCGTTAAAGAACATCACTGAGCCATCAATGCCTTCTTCAACGTTGGCGGATGTGCCCGTAAAAACGAGTTCGCCGTGCGGAGAAAAGCCACAATCGGTGCTGCAATAAACTACACGTCACCTACAATTCAAGTTAAACAATATATCTGAATATACTCTGAAATAAACATATAAATAAATTATATATATATATACATATATGTATATATATATATATATATATATATATATATATATATATATATATATATATATATATATATATATATATATATATATATATATATATATATATATATATATATATATATATATATATATATATATATATATATATATGTACACCTCTTCATATGTGCTCACTCATTTTTAATGGTCGCGCTAACATACTGCGACATACTTTCAGCTTTCTGCATCTCATACCAGAAAAAGTAAATATTGCAATGATGAAGGGAAGCAAAATGAGAACTCGGACCCCATTTCACGTGGAGCTTAGATTATGGGCAGCAATAAGATATTTCGGATAGTTAGTCGCCCGCAATAATAAAATGACAGCGAATCTTCAAATCATTCGGCTCCGGAGCTCTTTTAATGCCAATCGGACCTTCAAAGCGTATCAAAACTTGCTAGTCTGCTGCCCCAAGCGAACAGTTTAGGAAGGAAAATTTTTAGGTGGGAGTGGGAGTAAAATAATCGTTAAGAATTGCACCTGCTCGTGACTGAGAAAGTGACTGAATCATTTTCATGCGAGATCCATATAAATGAAACTAAAGACAAAACTATGTCGCAAGCAGCTAAAATCTGATAAGTGAAAGAAACAGGGATTCCTAACGCAATTTTTGGTGCAAAGTCCTATAAAGCTGCGCGGGCCGCCAGCGGGGTGGGGGGGGGGGGGGGAGAGAGGAGAAATTTGATTTATTGCAAGCAAGGTGGGAGAAGAACACTGACGTCAAATAGCAATCTTGACCCCTTTACAGTGCTTCAAAGCAGCAAAACTCCTACGCCCGTCAACTTGCCTTTTCTCTGCATATCTCAATCGAAAACCGATGGCGACTTATGCTTACCACTCTACAACTAAGGAAAGGTAGGATGGTGGTGAGGGCAAAATTTACCCATACTCTCAATCACATCACTCAAAGGAAACTCCCGCGAAGCATCACCAGGTTTTATTACTGCAAAATCGTATATCACTGGCACGTGTCTCAAATTCCATTTTTTGAGACTCTAAATTCCTATATATACAGTATTAACAATTAACAACTGATATACTCTCAATGTCACTTACATTTACAAATCTCTGCTATAAGTCAAATTCACTGAAAAAGTAAGAAACGTTTTTGAAACATCCAAATCTAGTTAACAATATTTTTATCAAACCTTTGTATGACCAGCCTCATTCTCCTCTCTTTTAAAAGTAATCTGAAAGAAAGGAAGGTCCTCTGTAGGATGTACCGCAGGATTCTCGCCCGATTATTCCTCCATACCTCTTCTTTTTTTTATTCTCCTGCACAAATCTTCCTCCGTCACTGTTTCTTTCATCCATCCATAATGCCTTTTAGAACCTTACTTCCTCTATTCATTTCTTGTTTGTTGCGCGAAATTTTGTAATTTCATCAAGTAATTTTAGAGGTATGACGTCTTATTAATTTCTTAGGAATTTCCTTCACCGCCTCGTAATTAAATACAACGTTTGTGCATATATTATGTCATCATTTATCTCTGGTTTGTTTCATCTTCTCCACCTGTTCACTTCATCTACAAAGTTCCCTCTTTCAATTATAGTTTAGCTATCTCATCTTTATTCAACCGTATTATTTCCTGTTATCCTTGAAAATTCTTTGCCATAAGTATGCCCTGACAGGCGAAATACGGCAACACTTGAAATATCACTATGAGGATTAATAATGAAATTCAAGAAAAATTACTTAGCGAATTCGCATTCGAGATTCTCCTTCGTTAGCAGCGGTTCTTTGAACGACTTCAGTTCCCACAGCTTAAGCGTGCCATCAACTGTAACAACGTTTGTGCACATATTATTTCATCATTTATCTTTGCTTTGTTTCATCTTCTCTACCTATTCACTTCATCTCCAAAGTTCTGCTCAATAAGTCAATAACTAGTGCATTCATTATAGACGGACCAACGCCATCTCATGCGTATCCCACTCATACGAATCAATGCCATCTCAGGTATACCTCTTTATGAGATGCTACCTCTGCACTTAAATTACTAATCAATACAGCTATTGCGGTTGGACTCAAGTGGCAAAAAGAGGCTACTTTCATTTACAAACCCTTTAGCCTTTCTCGAGAATGTGGTAATGGACCATGACTGTTCCTCTCTCAAAAAAATCGTAGAAATATCCAAAGCAAAGGTGATCTAAGATGAGCTTCACTCACAATGCAAGCTACGGTCATGTAAAATTACACCTCAGGCAAAAGCAAAGAACATCGACTCAAAAGAAAATACAAGTCTTTGACTGCTTAATGAAGTTTCTTGTTTCATATAAAGTCTCAATACCATCTCACGAAAGAGTACAGTTGATGTGCTAAAGAAACGAGCAGGTAAACACTAAACAAACACTGTTTCAAAGCGGCTTTCACTTCTGAAGATGGGTAAATCTTTCCCCACAATGTAACGAGATATGACTGGGAGTGACTTTCGATTACCTCAGGCGAATTTTAAACGAACAAAGAGTGAAGAAATGAAGAGATGTTCGAGCTTTAGTAACCGAACCAATCATGTGAGTTAAATAATTCGACGAAACAATAATGATCAGTGATATGCCCTCTCTAACACTAGCGACACCTAGAAGCATCTTATAAATGAAGAAAAACGAAAGTTTATCACTTACGTGATCGTGATAAAAGTTGGAGTCCATCTGGGGAGAAATGGATTGATGTGACTGATGCCGAATGCGCCTTTCTATTCATACAGACTGTGTTCACCTGAATTTAATTGATAATTATCTGTTGCAGGTTAAAAACCATAGTTAGAAATAGGTAAAACGAAATAACACCACAAACGAACAAATAAAGAATCGGGTGTCAAAGATAAATGAATAGCACATCAAATCTAGACAATAAAACATTGTTAAAGAACACGATTCACTGTTTGATATTGGTTACTGCGCGGTCGGTTTAAAGAGGGCTCCGACTAGACTATCTGGTTCGTCCTATCGAGTCACTCCAACCATGCGCCTCATAGAGACGAAGGCGGTGGAGCAAGTCCGAATCCTCTTCTTGAGTGGAACAACGATGAATCGACTCGTCAGTATCCGATGGGCAGGAGACGAGCCTAAGCCCTAACCTTCACGCTACCGTATAATTTCAGCTAAGCGGAAGTGGAAGCGATATGAAGAGACACCTATTCGTAATGAATGCTTTGTCGATTAAAGTAAGTAAATAATAAAGAATACGAAGGTCTTCATAATTTACCAACTAAAACAATCTAAAATAGCACATTTTCTAAGTGTTCGACGAATTCTTCACCTACGACCCATTCTCCCACGAATTTTTTCCCCACCAATTATCAAATGTCACCTATTGCATTACCTTATGGGTGTGGGAATGGCATTTGATTAGTTTCAGTTTCCTTTCGACATACATACTAATTTATTCGATCACTTTTCACAATACTTTTGCTCAAGAACCTTATTAAGCCCAACCGATTCACCTATTTTGACAGCTCATGGTGTGCTGCTGCTTTCAATCGCAAAAACCAAACGTATGCAGCGATATTTCATTGATAACGTATTGCTACTTATAACTGTTGGGCACTAAGGTATATAAATAATCAAGAAGGATAACAGTAGACAACCAACACTGTGAACGCTGCAGTCCGTAAACAACATCGAACCGCTCCTCATCCTCTAAAATCTTCCAAACACTATGCTCTTTTTCATTCTTCCTCAATCAACCCAATGATTAAGAATACAAGAAGTGACACAATACATGAGGATCCACATTAATACTGACTCCTCTAGAGGAGAGAACATATGGTAGCAAGGAAGCTTTGAAACAATAAATCGCGCATCTCCCTTCACATTCTTCTTATGTTCACGTTTAATTAGCGGAAAAAATTAAGCAGCAAGAGAAAGCATATAGCCAAAAGTCCTAAACTATCATTCACTCATCAACAAATGTTACTGTAAAACAAACATTCCTGAAAAGAAGCGACGTGTACCAAGTAAGCTGATATGACGTAAGTTAATTCATTCCGTTCAATCCACCTCAGTTTCATAAATTCGAACAGGTCACAATTCACTGCTCAATGATTCAGTTTATGCAAATATTTTGCACATTTTTAAAACTATTTAGACATTGAAGGGGTATTAAAATATTAAAATCGTCTTCAAAAGTTGATCAGTCAATACGAAAAACTGTAGAGAATGCAAATTTATAGTGTCCGACTATATTTTAAAAATTCTCTAACTCTATTTGCAGTAATTAGAGTTGAAGCTATTGGATGCATATGCGGACATACAAATATACGCAAAGATATCACATTCTTGTTGTCAACAACGCACTCGCTGCCTCTTAATTAACAACGCAAAATCACACACTAATTGCGAGAGTGGAAAAACAACGCGTTTTACGAAGAAAAAAAAATTCTGCTGATAAACAACATCGAATCATAGAAAACTGGAACGCTCGAGGTACTAGGCCATATTTCAGCTAATGTCAGCCCACATTAAAAGAACTAGTCAGATGGATGTCCATGCTCCTGATGCCATAAACGGAACAATCATATCACGTCAGGTAGAAAGGAAATTTCACTCCAAAGTTTAGTAGTGAAAACAAGATACCAGGAAACCTAGACGAAACGATGTACGAAAAAATCGAGTGTGAAGGATAAGGGTTTGGACTATCCTAGACATAGCCCCTCCCAAATATTTAAAAGATAAAAGACATGATATAGGAACATGAACAGTGTCGTCTTATCTAAAATCTTATTTAGCATCTTTAACAACAATATCGTCTTAAATGGTGATATTCAAGACAAAATCTCTCTAAAAGCCTTATTTTTATATGGTTGAATACATTAACGAAAGATGCTGGAAGTATAAATTCTGATGGGAACATCGATCAAATTGTTAAGCACCACTGTAGCAACAAAAAATGGGAACTCTACCATCCAAATCCTCTAGACTTTGAGCTGCAAGTCTGAACGTTTCAATATTCCATAAATTTGGTTTCAAAGAGAAAAATGCTTAGCGCCTGAAAAGCATCAAGAAAAGACTTTGAAAACTTCATTTGGAAGAAAACTAGTACTGTAAACTTTCAAAATGTGCTTAAAGCAGCTCCCATTCGCTTTCATTTAGACAATATCAGCTCATTATTTTGATGTATCAGGAGCTTAACGAAAAATGCGTGTCAGAAGTAGACAGGTAGAAATGTCCCTTTAGAAAAACTAAGAGTATGAATGCGTTCGTTCAGAAAGCCTATTGCAGAATGACCACATCAACATAAACGAAGCAAAAAGAACCCATAAAATAAACATGCCAATTGTGTTGAACAACAATTGCTGTAAATAACTGTTCAAAGATAAACTATAGAAATGTTCGTATAAATCTCGATAACGGCATCAATAAAAAGTTGCTTGATTTGCTTGTGCTTAAAGATTAAGGAAACAGACCACAACAGCAAGCGAATGGAAGCCGATTTGCATAGCTATGCAAATTCATCTATAACAACATTTCAGCAAATCAAAAACTTTGTCTCATACAGCGATATATTTCATGCGATAACAGAAAACGATGGAAAGACGAGAAAGTGTCTTATAAGAAAGTTTATTGGCAAACTTACCGATACGGAGACAGATTCACTGACACCACAATTTCAAACTGCATTCTGCTGAAGATAGTGAGTGTCTACCTACAGCAGTATCTAGAAATTAAGAGCTGTCTAGGAAATCTTTGTTTGTCGCCGTATTCAATATCTACCTCAACAACTACATCGCTTAACAAAATAAAAACATTACCTTAGCGTCTTCCTTATGTTCACTCAACTTCCTTCAATAATTTAACCTACTTTTTCGCAACCTCCACAATCTACTACTCCCAGTCATATAACTTTTATTTACCTTCCACAGCCTTCAATACAACTTCCTCTCCTCACATCACTCTTCCATCCCTTCAAAGGAAATATAATTGAAAAGGAATAAATAAAAACGAACATATAGGCAGCCATGCTTCCACACATGAATAGAGCCGTCATTACAGCCAGCTGCGATTAG
Source organism: Baylisascaris procyonis (assembly GCA_037389465.1). Lineage (NCBI taxonomy): Eukaryota > Metazoa > Nematoda > Chromadorea > Rhabditida > Ascarididae > Baylisascaris > Baylisascaris procyonis. The sequence continues at coordinate 60,409 of JAZARR010000158.1, read as the reverse complement.
TTTCCCATCCGCCGAATATGCACATGTCGTTGGAATTGCTCGCTTTCCACCAGCCGTTTTTGTCTTTATCACTTTTCGCTGTTTATTTATACATCGAGTTATTTCTTTATAATCGTCCAATGACCAGATACGCAGTGTTCTGAAACAACAATTTATGCAGTATATTCGGTGGTGATGTGAATCGGAAACAACAAATCCAACAAATCACTTTGAAACTGGCCAGGAGCCATATGAAATTGGTCAGAATTTCATTTCGCAGACCCAACCGATAACCTGAACCCATCCAAATCACTTCTCAAACTCCTAATCACCCTGGTTTTAAATAACACCGAATGCTGCAAAATATCCATATATTTTTTCAATTTCACCTACCTACTCCTTATTCTATTTTATTTATTTTTTGAATAAGGCAATAAATTCAGGATAGCGTGCCACCGGACGCTTTCCACTAGTCAGTTAAACTTGTCGTTTATTATTATTAACAACGGCAACAACAGCTGAAATTAAGCTCAAGTGCGGCATTTAGCCCTTTAGATAATCATTCATACGCCTGTAGAGATGTCAACATTCACTGTCCGGTGAACCCCCCTCCCCCCTCGTCACGTAGCTCTCGGCGAATTACTACTCACTGCCTTCAAGAAATTAAACATACCTACCACATCCCAATTAATGCAAACCTATTTCAATAATAAACAATAACAAAACCTCCCTGTAGAGGGAAATACGCAATCAATGCAATTGATGTAAAGTTTATAAAAGAAGTAAAAGTTTTTCCATATATTGGTTTGCTATGTCAGCTACTTAGATGATCGTCGACCGACTTCATGCCCGTATCGCTTATTCTCCCCCTATCTGTAACATTAAAGTCGTTTCAGTGAAAATTGCTAGATACAAAATATTCGACTTTGTCCTCCAGTTCATCCTCTTGAACAGCTTTCAGACAACAGCAGATTCACAGTGTTGTGACGGCATTTGCACAGCATAAAGGAAGAACGAGATCGGCGATTCAACATCATCTCTTTTCTTCAAATCAATGGTAGAATGCAAGTAGTAAACAAATAAATTATAAATCAACAGTATAAAACATCATGGACCTACCCATCATCACCACAACTTAGAAATTCGGTCTTCGTCAGCGGATGCCAGCAACAAGCGTTCACCGATCCGGTATGACCCTTAGTGTTCGACAGATCCACCAAGTATTGATCACCTTGAAAATAACCAACCAATTTTTTGTTGCAAACCTCCATTCAGTATTTAGCTATGGAATTCAAATTGGAAAAATTGTAACCGACGATGGCAAATCCCACTAGTAGATTTTAGGGTCTGATCTACTGTTACCGTATTTACAAACATTACTCAATTAAGTCAGAGCAGATGTTGTGCCTCAGCACGGTCACATTAAGTCAGATAGCCTCCGAAAAACAGGAAAGAACTGTGTGCCGGAAAACTAACATAAACCACAATATAAAATGGACCGTTTTTGCTGGATGAGGCCTGTCATCCAAACTTTTATGTCTTGGATACTAAGTCGCATGCATCAGTAATTACCTTTCTCAACGTTGCAATTATGCTTTTACAACGAATCTAAGTTTCCCACTCCGAGTGCTTTAGCATCAACAATGACAAAATCTATGCTATTTTAACGTCGATTTAAGTAACGCTACAATTTAAGAGCTAAATGGGTGGCCCGTCGACACTATCGAAGAGTACCAATCAGCTGTACGGGGAGAAGCAAGTGGCCTTCGTAGAAGGGAAAAGTATACAAATGAACCTCTGATTGTCTCAGCCCATTGTTTTCCTTGTCGATCTAGCACTCTGATTTGCGCATGTCCACTTGCAACCAAAAGTTGTTCGCCACTAGCGCTGAACGCCAAATCATTGACAACGTGACTGAAACAATATAAATTAAATTCAGTTTGACTCTCCTAGTGCTACAAGTTATTTGCAACGTTAATGAAGAGATCACCTTGACTTGCTATAATGAATTATTTTTCTGTACAATGAATACCGCATATATCGGATATGTAAGCAAAGTGAAATTCAAATGACGATCACTTACTTTACGAGGTTCCATCCAAAAAACACAGTCATTCATGGAAAATCGATGAATCGTTAAGGCCCTCTCATCGACTTTTAGAATCAACCATGATCAATTCAGAAACCTTTGAAACCTTCGAGATCAAATTATTTCGAGGACCTATCTATAAAATGCAAAAAAGACATCTATATATACAAAAGCCCACCATTAAAAAATAAAAAATTGCATAAGAAGAAACAAGCAAATTTAGGAATATCGGAAACCTTTCAGAGGGTGTCAACTCTCGTGAAGGGCGTAAGGAGAGATCCATTTTTTGAAATTCGAATATATTCACGACGTAATCAAAGCCACCGCTCGCAAATCTTGTGCCTTGATGATCGAAAGTTAATGCAGACACCTAAAAGTCACCAATAAGCAATCGTTAGTGCAGAGATACCTGAACATATATCTCACTAATAACGAATCCTAAATTCAATAGTGAATCAATGCAACTTTTACGCATTGGCCAATCATCTTTTTTCTTTGATGCACTAACTTCTAAACAAATGAATTAAAGACGGCCAACGCCAACCTATTATATAACCATAAAACAGAATAGCTAACAAGTGCTATCACTGAAAATGCTACCTACTTTCAGTTTCTTTGTTTATGATGCACAATAATGCCACATTCGTCGCCATGATCGTATGCAAAAATATAACAGTAAATATAATACTTCAGATATTATCACAATGAATATTATAGAATTCAAAACGATTCATCAAATGGACAACAACTTTGGGCCATTCTCATAATTTCCTTCGTTAACAACGAATGCAAGACCTGAAGTTCTATTATCGAGATTTGGTTATTTATTTATTATTGGTTCGTTAGAACAGTATTCTTTAGTTAATATCAATGTTCATATTACTTTAGCCATTTTATTGGTGTAATGTTTTGCAACAAAGAAATGAATTTCAGTTGGAGCTATTGCGGATCAAAACAACTGTCACAGTCAAAAATTCTCTTCTAGTTCAAATAACCCTCTTATCAAATGAATCAAGATCTAATCATTACAGCGGATCCCACAGTCTGCCAATTGAATAGTGTCCACTAACGTTTGAAACTAAGCTACTTAAACAATAATTTCTTCGCTTAATAGTGAATATAAATTGTATTACATTTAACCAATTAAGCCAAACTTATGAAGAAATATTGGATATTCGATGGATCGATGTTGGACGATACCGATCCACCGAATTAATTACAAAATAACATCATCATATTCGTATTTATAAGCCAAAAAAATAAGCAAAAAAGCAGAATTGGCTCATACTGCTAAGACGCGAAAATCTATTCCCAATCATGCAAATCTGCCACTTCTTCACAAATAGTAAAAAATAAGTGAACAACACTAACCGGTTTCACTCCATGTTTAAGTGTCGCCTCACACGCAGCTGGGATTAGCTCAACTATGGGAATCTGAAAAACACGTCAGATCTGTTAGCGTTATTTTAAAATATGGAAAACCGTTTTTCTTTAATGAATTGCTACGTAATAAAAAGTTTCATCAACAGCTTGATGAATAAAGTGCTTAGAAACGCCAGCAGCATCGTTTGCATGCAATCGATTAATAACTCACATGGTTCGAAGCCTTTTTTCCTCTTTCACGTTGGAAAAAAATACAATTAAATTACAGTTCTGCATTTTTTAAATCGACTACTTCAGCTTTCAACGAACGGTTGTTTACATTCTCCTGTTTCTATAAAGAATAATCTCTGACGTTCCGCTTTCCATTAGCTTGTGTAAGTAAATGTAAATGCTTAATTAGTCAATTATACTAAATTTGCATTCGACAGGTCATGAAACAAACATTTTTCGAACCTAAGGAAGCGCCTGATAATGAGCACCGAAAAAGCCAATTGGGGTCCAGAAGTTTCAAAGAAAAAAGACATTGATAAAACGCTAGAGAATAGAATCAAAAAATAAATATAAAAGTGACCCCTTCGCCTAAGTCCACGAATTCTTCATCATCACTAGACGTTTCCTTAGATGCTGCTACTTTATCACCTTCGGTTTCTGGGTTCGCACTCGGCATGAAACCTTCAGGAAGTGGTACCGCGAAATCGTCGTCTGAATATTCTAAAAAGAAATTTTCATCACAAATGGAAAATGGAACGTTGCCGGAAATGAATTATTAATTACAAACTATGACTTTCAGTTGACGCAGAAATAGAGCGCATCCTTAACCTATTGAAGAAAATTAGGGGTTCGAGTAATCAAGGAGAAAACTTGTAGAGCATCGATGAGATGGACAATTTCCAAGGCCGCAATTAACTACTTCGCAAATTTTTTTTCGCTGATATCTCTGTAAAATTTACATTTTTTTTTTTTTTGAGCATCTCAAGATAGCATCTCCTCAAGCCAAATGCCTTAAGACAATCACTTCGGAAAATACTGATCCAACTGACGCAGTCGCCAACTCGACGCACGAAGTTTTACTCCTTATTGCATTACTGTGCATGAGCAACTCTACCTTCGTCTCAAAAATGAATACCTCAGATGTTTTTAATCAAGGTGAGGTACTTTGCAGTAACATCATATTTTTGATCTAATGCCAAAAACTTAAAAAAATGCCTTTTATATTGAGTAACTGACGATACACGATAGGCGCCCGTGAATTAACAAAAATGGGAGTGAAAGGTGTTCTGCTTTTCCAAAAAAATAAAAATAAAAAATAAAAATAGCCATATTAGTAGAGTTTTTATGAAGCTTAAATGAACGGAACATATATTCATCAGTAGCCTCAACTCTGTTGTGCTCTAACGGTAACAGAAAAGATATGCATAGTATCGCCACATCAGGCATAGAGACAGGAGAGTTGCAAAAATACGACTTCCACTTGATCTATACCGAAACGAAGTGAACCTCCCCAGATACGGCAGTTCTTCCACAGCCGGAACCCGACCAATCATATTGTAGATATTTATTGCACTTGCTGAGAATACTGCTGCACAAGATAGTCCACCTCAATTTCGCCCGGCAGATTTCAGGTTGGATATGGCCGGTGAGCTAATAATACGAAGAAAAAATAAGGCCATCCACAAAGCACGGTGTTGAGAAAGTGATGAAAATCAACAGCACTGCACTCTATGATCATCGCTTAATCTCTGAATAGTTCAAAACCTCCAGAAATCCAGTTCCAGGCAATACATGCCGCCGGTGGCGCTTTACCATCAACGAATCACTTCTCGACTGTTGTTTGGCGCCTTCACAGAGGAATTCTGTACAAAAAAAGGAGGAAAAAGAACAAAAAAAAAAAAAAACAAAAACCTTAACTTCAAAACAATGTTCATGACTAAAAGAGACGGATCGGTTTTAATGTTTAGTAATCAAACGAGTAGATAAGTCTACCTTGAGTGGACGAATGGTCTAGCTGCGTTGAGGTTGAAGGCTCAGTTTCGTTGTCATCAGTCTGCAAATTTGATTCATTTGGTCAAATCATATGCGAATATCTAATCTGCAATCCAACTAATCATTTCTATTTCAGCTAACATAATACGATGCGACGTACGAATGCACTATAGACGAAATGAGAGGCTGAAAACTCATAGCACCGATGCACACAGGGGATGAGCTAATATTATTGACACTCCCTCGTTCACATTTAGTACTTCCTATTCTTATCATTAAATTCCCACTTCATATAACCGATGTTACTCTCCTCCTCAAGAAAACGTCGAGATACTTCGAAGAGTATCGGCGAATCCTGGCTGTGATTAGTGCAGCGATCGAGATCGGAAAGGGGATACGATCCGTAACGATGGAGACCGGAAAGGAGCTCCGACTTGCGCAGAAATCGGGACATGGAAAGAAAATTCAATCCAACTCTACTTTAAAACATGCTCTGAAATGCCATTCTCATAACAATGCGAACGACTCGCCAAACAACTTTCATTATAAACGTCGTCCAAATTAACGAAATTTTCCAATCACCGCGCTACAGGATGACTGTGACATTATCGTTACGTGTTGCCCAGCAAATTGCTACCTTTTCATCACTTTATATTCTCCACTCTTCAATGTAATGGAAATAAAAGCTTATGCAGAAAGACCAACATTGCCTCCTCTTTTCCGTACTTTCACCCGCTATTTCCTGCCCCTTCCCTCACACCTTTACCGCTATTCCCCTTCCTACTCTTTAAACATTCCTCGCTATTTCCTGTCCTTTTCTTCTACACCTCCCCCACTATTCCCCTTCCCACTCTCTATACTTTACCCTCTATTCCCTCTCCCTTCACTCCAAAACTTTATTGCTATTTCCTCATCCTCTCTTCTAGCCTTTCTTGTTATTTCCTCCTCCCCTTTGCACCCGTTATTTCCTTCTCCATCTGTATTGTTTTTGCTATTTCCTGATAATGTAAGGTTATCGCAAAAGTCAAATAATTTCCTATAGCTGCTGGTCGTTAAAAGAGACAAGGTGATTTCGAAATCAATGAAAATATATAAAATTAAGGGAAGCACGGACACCTAAAAGTGGATACCCTTCACACAATGAAACAGAACCATATGAGAGAAAAGGAACAACTCATGTGCTGATAAGCACAATGTGCCTTAAGCACATTCCATAAAATGGAGAACGAACTCATATCTCACTAACCTCTGAGATTAACTTATCTGAAAAATTACTGCATACAACTCTCGAAAACAACAGTAAGTTATAAACGATTACCTGATAAGGTGGTTGTTCAGCTTCGACACGTAATTTCTGTAATCGTCGACTTGCCTCTTCTTCATGTTCGAGATCCTCACTGACGTTGTTGGAATTGTTGATCCGTTCAATACGATACGCTGGTGCATTTTGTCGAGACTGTTGAAGCATCAAATCAAAATCGAATTGACGCGCTTTTTTGCTCGCATTTTTTTTATGCCTTTGACGATATTCTTCATCGTTGTCGTTTACACCGATGTTGTTGCATTCTTTTTGCTTATCTAAATATAAGAATATCTCGCAGTTTAGAAAAAAAAAACGCATCACTAAAGAAAATATTGTTCACATTTAATTGTTGCCATATACTGCATAGTTATGACTAAAAAATAAGAGCAATAAAAGAATTCAATGCATAATTAACAAGTAATTTCGAAATTAAAGGCATGTAGTTTGGAAAAAAGAAATTGACAATTCACCGATATGAGCAATAATTTTGGTAAATTAGTACATAATTGAAGTGGCTGGTAGGCTCATGAATTTAAAACAATATGTCGTATAGCCATTCTTCACCGTAAGATTTTTGTGTAGAAGGGTTGCTGATTCTGTGACATAATCATCATAAAATTAAGCTGTATTGGTATAAGGAGGAAAATGCATCAATAAACGTAAAATATAGACGACTTCAGCAGATTTTCAAAAATAGCAATAAAGGTTTTTAAGCAGTTAAATAGAATTTTGAAAATTCACTCCTAGACATAATCAGGGAGGAGGGGGAAAGGGTGGGGGAAGGAAGCAGCAGAACATGGAATGAAGAAGTTTGCAGGTATTTCATGATAAGATACATGCGATAAATGGTATAGTAAGATAAATACAGTGAAGAGGAAGACAGGTATTCAACGGTGGATGCTCAAAACGTGGACAGCATATTGAAGCAAAAACTACGAGAAATAAAAAAAAATAGAGGAATTAAAAGTATTCAAAAATAGAAGAATATAAAATAAGGAAAGAGGGGAGCGGATGTTACTTTGAATATATTGAAGCCAAAAATAGAGTAGGAGATAAAAAGGTGAACCAATACTATGACATTTGCCCATCTTACCTGTGTATACCAATATCATTATTTGTTTTTAATTATTTATTTCTTCATTGAAGCACTATTTATTTTTAATTATTTATTCTCTCATTGAAGTAAACGCTTCAAATAACCTTTACTAAGAAGACGGCAAGGGATGACAATGAAAGCAACAGATATGACTGGCCGTCCATAAATGTGCATCGGTAAGCACCACCATCCAAATTTTTTTTGATTTCAGAATATTTCGAGAAGGTACATTTACATTTAACACCAGAAAGCACCGTTCCTTATTTCAACATAGCCACAAAAACATCCTTCAAACACTATTAAGCACGTTCAACATAATTACTGTTGAGATGGAAATTCGAATGTGCGTTCATACCAACATACGCAGACAAACACATAGACAAATGTCTGTCGGCTTAAAGCAAAGCACGAACCTTCAGTTTTATCTGGATTTCCATTACTCGCCATTTTCCAAAGTACGCCGTTTAAAGCCTGAAAAGAACACCTACTCACGAAGTGTGCTATGAATTAAATTACCGCCCACAGCCATCAACCGCCATATTTCGCAATTTGACGCAACCGAATAGACTTTGCGCGGGGTCGGCGCACTTAGCCAAAAAGAGACGGAGAGAGACCGCGCGCGTCCTCAGCGAGACGGAGAGAGACCGCGCGCGTCTTCAGCGAGCGACGCGGCACTGGTCACTCTGAAATAAATCGTCGCAATAAATGTGAAAATATACAGTAAGGAAATGAGATTCGAACAACGGATTTCGACACATTCGAAAGAGCATTAAAGGCTCTATCAGAATCAAAAATAATCTCGGACAAAAACAAGAACTTTTCTATTAGATCGATCATTTATATGACGTGCAATTGAGAAAAATTGCATAGTCATCGATAAATGAGGGCCTATAACTGTATAAAGGAACAAGATTTGGGAAGAGTGACTAGGTACATTCGAAAGAGCATTAAAAGCTCTATCAGAATCAAAAATAATCTCGGACAAAAACAAGAACTTTTCTATTAGATCGATCATTTATATGACGTGCAATTGAGAAAAATTGCATAGTCATCGATAAATGAGGGCCTATAACTGTATAAAGGAACAAGATTTGGGAAGAGTGACTACGTACATTCGAAAGAGCATTAAAAGCTCTATCAGAATCAAAAATAATCTCGGACAAAAACAAGAACTTTTCTATTAGATCGAATTTTTATATGACGTGCAATTGAGAAAAAATAGACGTGCTGACATGTAGAGGCGATGGAAGAAAGAAATCGCTCGTTGAACTATGGAAATCCTATTACTGGTTCGAAGTGGCAGCCGCTGTCGTTTCTTGGCAGAATCGTCGGTCTCTGTCGTTGAGGCGAAGGCAACATCTGGAATGTTAAATATAATGATGATCACGACGAAAGCATACTACATAAGTAATGGAAGTTTTGTATAGCTTGAATTAATAACATTAAAGATATAATTTTTTCTCTTTCTTAAATTTCGGTGAGTTTGGTGCTATTTCAACTGATAGCTTATCGTGGAAAAAATCAGAGATGTGCAGTCTATGTTTGACGATAATGTAGGAAATATAGCCTGCCGAGCCGGATGTAGCTATTTCTTCGAAGTATCCTTGCCAGATTCCATTCATCCCAGTGTACACGTAGATGTTCAAGTCGAAGCGAAGCAATGTATATATATATATATATATATATATATATATATATATATATATATACATATATATATATATATATATATATAATTGACATAACGCGAATCAAATTTTATTTCCCTCACCCCAGCCTGTTATGCGCAAGAAAAACAGTTAGACTACGAACTGCTGAGTGCACGCGTCCACAACTAATATATAAATAAATAAATAAATGAATAAATAAATAAATAAATAAATAAGTAAATAAATAAATAAATAAATATATATATATGTATTTATTTATTTATTTATATATTAGTTGTGGACGCGTGCACTCAGCAGTTCGTAGTCTAACTGTTTTTCTTGCGCATAACAGGCTGGGGTGAGGGAAATAAAATTTGATTCGCGTTATGTCAATTATATATATATATATATATATTTATATATATATATATATATATATATATATATATATATATATATATATATACATTGCTTCGCTTCGACTTGAACATCTACGTGTACACTGGGATGAATGGAATCTGGCAAGGATACTTCGAAGAAATAGCTACATCCGGCTCGGCAGGCTATATTTCCTACATTATCGTCAAACATAGACTGCACATCTCTGATTTTTTCCACGATAAGCTATCAGTTGAAATAGCACCAAACTCACCGAAATTTAAGAAAGAGAAAAATTATATCTTTAATGTTATTAATTCAAGCTATACAAAACTTCCATTACTTATGTAGTATGCTTTCGTCGTGATCATCATTATATTTAACATTCCAGATGTTGCCTTCGCCTCAACGACAGAGACCGACGATTCTGCCAAGAAACGACAGCGGCTGCCACTTCGAACCAGTAATAGGATTTCCATAGTTCAACGAGCGATTTCTTTCTTCCATCGCCTCTACATGTCAGCACGTCTATTTTTTCTCAATTGCACGTCATATAAAAATTCGATCTAATAGAAAAGTTCTTGTTTTTGTCCGAGATTATTTTTGATTCTGATAGAGCTTTTAATGCTCTTTCGAATGTACGTAGTCACTCTTCCCAAATCTTGTTCCTTTATACAGTTATAGGCCCTCATTTATCGATGACCATGCAATTTTTCTCAATTGCACGTCATATAAATGATCGATCTAATAGAAAAGTTCTTGTTTTTGTCCGAGATTATTTTTGATTCTGATAGAGCTTTTAATGCTCTTTCGAATGTACGTAGTCACTCTTCCCAAATCTTGTTCCTTTATACAGTTATAGGCCCTCATTTATCGATGACCATGCAATTTTTCTCAATTGCACGTCATATAAATGATCGATCTAATAGAAAAGTTCTTGTTTTTGTCCGAGATTATTTTTGATTCTGATAGAGCTTTTAATGCTCTTTCGAATGTACGTAGTCACTCTTCCCAAATCTTATTCCTTTATACAGTTATAGGCCCTCATTTATCGATGACCATGCAATTTTTCTCAATTGCACGTCATATAAATGATCGATCTAATAGAAAAGTTCTTGTTTTTGTCCGAGATTATTTTTGATTCTGATAGAGCTTTTAATGCTCTTTCGAATGTACCTAGTCACTCTTCCCAAATCTTGTTCCTTTATACAGTTATAGGCCCTCATTTATCGATGACCATGCAATTTTTCTCAATTGCACGTCATATAAATGATCGATCTAATAGAAAAGTTCTTGTTTTTGTCCGAGATTATTTTTGATTCTGATAGAGCTTTTAATGCTCTTTCGAATGTACCTAGTCACTCTTCCCAAATCTTGTTCCTTTATACAGTTATAGGCCCTCATTTATCGATGACCATGCAATTTTTCTCAATTGCACGTCATATAAATGATCGATCTAATAGAAAAGTTCTTGTTTTTGTCCGAGATTATTTTTGATTCTGATAGAGCTTTTAATGCTCTTTCGAATGTACGTAGTCACTCTTCCCAAATCTTATTCCTTTATACAGTTATAGGCCCTCATTTATCGATGACCATGCAATTTTTCTCAATTGCACGTCATATAAATGATCGATCTAATAGAAAAGTTCTTGTTTTTGTCCGAGATTATTTTTGATTCTGATAGAGCTTTTAATGCTCTTTCGAATGTACCTAGTCACTCTTCCCAAATCTTGTTCCTTTATACAGTTATAGGCCCTCATTTATCGATGACCATGCAATTTTTCTCAATTGCACGTCATATAAATGATCGATCTAATAGAAAAGTTCTTGTTTTTGTCCGAGATTATTTTTGATTCTGATAGAGCTTTTAATGCTCTTTCGAATGTACGTAGTCACTCTTCCCAAATCTTATTCCTTTATACAGTTATAGGCCCTCATTTATCGATGACCATGCAATTTTTCTCAATTGCACGTCATATAAATGATCGATCTAATAGAAAAGTTCTTGTTTTTGTCCGAGATTATTTTTGATTCTGATAGAGCTTTTAATGCTCTTTCGAATGTACCTAGTCACTCTTCCCAAATCTTGTTCCTTTATACAGTTATAGGCCCTCATTTATCGATGACCATGCAATTTTTCTCAATTGCACGTCATATAAATGATCGATCTAATAGAAAAGTTCTTGTTTTTGTCCGAGATTATTTTTGATTCTGATAGAGCTTTTAATGCTCTTTCGAATGTACCTAGTCACTCTTCCCAAATCTTGTTCCTTTATACAGTTATAGGCCCTCATTTATCGATGACTATGCAATTTTTCTCAATTGCACGTCATATAAATGATCGATCTAATAGAAAAGTTCTTGTTTTTGTCCGAGATTATTTTTGATTCTGATAGAGCCTTTAATGCTGTTTCGAATGTGTCGAAATCCGTTGTTCGAATCTCATTTCCTTACTGTATATTTTCACATTTATTGCGACGATTTATTTCAGAGTGACCAGTGCCGCGTCGCTCGCTGAAGACGCGCGCGGTCTCTCTCCGTCTCTCTCTTGCGCCTGCGCTTGTGGCTAATGTTACCCTCACCCTTTGCGCTCCCTCAGCAGTCGAACTCTTCACGTTCTGCGAACCGTGCGGAATTTGGCGCCTATTCAAATATTTTCAAATGTGTTTTCTATTTGAATGATTTTAATACAAGGTTTTATAAATAATTTGTTTATTATTGTGAGTAATTATAAGCAGAAATAATTGCGAAAAATTGCGAAAAAAGGTATTTCAAAAGTTTATCTACGTTTAAAACAAATATTTAAATTTTATGCAAATTATTAGTAATAACGATATGTTTATTTATGGAAATGAGAGCCGTAAAGGATTGCGCATACAAATATTTGAATTTTAAAGACGCAGAAATGTTTTCATTTGAGGTTAGCTGTTTTTCCTTCGCCATCGCTATTTTTTGCAAGGTTCATGCACAAGCTTCAAATTTTTGCAGGGAACTATTTGCCTTTGGATATTTTAGTTGGATATATTCGAATTTACGAGTCATAGGGATATAAGTGTAAAATGTTCTTTAGGGTATTAACTGAAGAAGTGACATGAATCCAAACCAGTGAGCAGATTCTGAACGCAATCCTTTGAAGAGACGAATTCCTTTAAAGAATATAAATAACAACCACTCCAACTCCCCCTCCCCCACTTCCCCGTGTCAGAGTACCAAACATGCAGAATATATATATATATATATATATATATAATTCTGTAAGTATATATTACTTCATGTGTTGTGCTTTGTTGGTATAGCTGTTCAAAGTTTAAAGGCAAAATAACCTTCCTTATCTTTAAAACGTGTGTTCTTCACTAAAGTTCACACTGAACTATTGAACGACTCTCGAAAGTTTTATTTGAGTAAACGCATATTTACGGTGCAGTTAAAACTTTTAGAAGGAGGAAAGAGAAAGGAAAATTGCTCTTTCTGTTCTGGATAAGCAATGCATATTACGTTCAGGTGTCCATGTTTTAGGAATATTGTCTATTTTCAATTCGATCAACGATGTAAGGAATACGTTCGTGAACGAAAACGTTTATCTTATCAATGACTACAATGAGGGCGTCTTATCAGTGAATTTTTTTTTTTCTTTTATAATGATGGACGAGTTTATTGATCGCTTTGATTTATGTTCATCGGATCCTCTAAAAGGTGGGCAATGTTTTTTTCGAATTGAAAATTCTATTTCATGTTAAGAGAAGTAATATTGCTCATTTATCTGAACTTTGTGATTGTTGTATTCATGCGTATCCTCTTCTATATTTGAATATATTTCACTCATTCTCCAATTTTTCTTACCAGCCGTCTGTCGATAACTTTCCAATTTGTACACATGGAGTATGGCATTGTTTGTATAGTGCAGATGAGAATAGCTTTCCGTTATACAAGTGATATAAATGGAAGGCTGTTATCCCTAAAAAATTATACATATAAAGAAAGGGATAAAAAGAAAAAAGTTTTTTATTGCAGTAAGAATATTTCTAAAAATATTTGTTGTTTATATTTTTCAGTCTTTCCTTATGCCAAATTATGGTAAACGCTAAAATATTTAGTCTCATCCAATATGCTCATTTTATTGTCTTTTATGTCTCTCTCCTGAGCAACATACTTGTTCGCTACTGAATAACAAAAATCATTTGCATATTAAAAATGAGATTTTTTTGTACCATTTGCCTATAAATTTGCGATTTCGAATGAATTTCATGTATAACAGTACATTTAGTGCAATATACTTTATGTCTATTATTTGTTTGAATATTCTTTACGCATGTCTATATATTTAGGTATGATGGGTACACTATTTCATACACATAAAGTGCTATATATTCAACAGTTCTATTATAGAGACATTTTATGAGAGATAGTAGTTTATAAGAGCGTTATTAAAAAAGCCTGATTTCACCTTTAAATGTAAATCGAAAATCGATGAACGTTAATAGAACGCAATTTCGACTCGATGCGCTGCAAATTAACTCACATTTTAGAAACCATTGAGGTGTGTTGCTTTATTCTTAATGAATAATCACCACACTTATATAATTATGGTTGCTGGCTGTAGGATTCTTTGCGTTGTATTAATCGCCTTATATTTATAATTATTTTATGGGAAATTCCGCATTAGGAATTACCTACTGAGCGAAGCTATCGAGAGCGATATACTTCTGGCCAAATTGTCTCTATCTTCCTAAGTAAAAATTAGCTTTTGAAATTAAAGGATTTGTCATCCTCGCAGATTAGGCTTGAAGTATTACTATACTTTATAATGATGTTGGATTAGCGATCGTCGTGATATTTGAGGTAGATGGCACGGGGGGAGGGGGAGTGGGAAGAGAACTGAAAAAGTGGTGGGAATGCGTACTTCCCGACCTTTTTTTTATATTCTTTGCAACGTCCTCTGCTAAAATTTTTCTGATCTTATCGAGCTTACGGCTACTTTTAGTACCGTAGTTCTCAAAATGCACCAAAGTAGAAAGAAACCATGAATAATTATTTCCAGAATTTAGTAATACAATATAGATCTATTGTAATATATAAACTAAGGGATAATTTCGTCATTACATTCGTTTTGATTATCATTTAAATTTTGGGTACTATGATTATTGTTGATTATCACTGAAGCATTGAGTGTTATCAGTATTTCTGATTATCATCAACACATTTATCAACACAATAAATCATTCCTCATGCCTTTAGAATCTTCTCTTGTTACAGTGTGAATATTACTGATTTATGAACAGCAATCGCTGTTTCATTCCACGCTAAATATTACTGATGTTTGTAGTGCAAAGCTATGCATAATGAACAATTTTATTCTGTTTACTTTGCGAAGTGAATTAGATGGTGAATAGTCATTACCTTAGTATACCTTTAACCTTTATTATACCTTTAATATACCTTTAATAGAGTGGTCGATGATTTTTTGTCATATCTGTTATCAAGAAAGTCCATTATTCTCTTCTTTTTCACACAAAACATGCTATGTGGTTATATGTACGCATTGATTATTTCCTTTATAGCCGAAATTTGAAGCTGGAAATTGTAAATTCTTTTTTCTAAGGCTTGATAACCATTTTTACAAACATTTCCCAAATATACCTCATTGGCTATAGAGATTTTTATAAAGTCTTTTGAATTCTAAGATTTCATAAGATTTTCTTCCAAAATTTTGAAATCCATGAGATCGTATTACCATCTGAATAATATCTATTTGAAAGTATTATTTCCTTTCTCGTTCTATGTACTGCGTGCAAGCCCTACTCTCTTCAGTGACGTTTTCGTCTAGTCTCATCCTGTCCATCTATCCTTACATAACTCTGTCTATCTGCAATCGACTCTTTTAGCAATTATAAGAAATTTTCATTGTAGAATATAATCGCTGATTCAAATGATCACGCGATACTAAGTTCAACATTATCACTTATTTATTCGACTATTTAAGTCTCTATTTAATGTTTACCGGGAAGTTACTGCATTTTATAACTGATTTCCTCATTCGGATTAGTACTTTACCGTGATATTATTGATAATCATTACTATGGAAATATATCTAAACCAAATTCTTCATAGTAATATGAGCGTTATTATTGATGATAACAAATAATCATATAAATTCTCTGTGGAATCTTTATTCCATTTGAAATCGACGTTCCATTTGATAGGTATAGGTTCGTTTTCACTAACGATGTCTTGACACTCAAATACGTTTCACACTAATATTTCTTATATAAGTATTCATTAGTTTCTCTATTTATCGATTGGTTTTGAGGCGTCGCGATGTTTTTCTATTGAAAAAAATCGATACTTGCCAAAGAAATGCTTATCTGCTTTTTTTCTATGAAATTCTATATATATATATATATATATATATATATATATATATATATATCGTCAGGTAGGTTTTATACGCTAAAACAATTATGCAGAAATGAGACCCATTGTGAACGCACACGTAGTATAATTTACCTTTCTCTCTACTTGCAGATACTGTATTCGTCATTGTCTTTGCGCGAATAATCGAATAGAAGGAAGGATATTTGTGTGTTATGTGTATGCTAATTAATTTTTTATAATTTCACTACTTTTGAATATCGCTTTGTTTAGAGATATATCACATATGCACTCCCCTCTCCTAGTATTCACACTTATATTTCATGGTGTGTAAAAGTTTTAAAACTCTTTTTGTTTATGATGCTATCAAATTATAGCAGGTTGAAATGATGGGGAATGGACGAGTCTACCTTGACCATGCAGGTGCTACTCTTCCAACTGAATCACAACTTACCGCAATCGGGCTCGATTTACTTCAAGTGCGCTTGTCGAATCCACATAGCCGGCATCCATCGAGTATGCGCACTCGTGATATTGTGGATCGGGCCAGAAACAGGTTACCTCTTTATAATCGATCGAATTCTTCACTTTTTCATTTGCCGACGAATGTTGATTAGACTTGTGCATAATAGAGAACATTAGTTATAATATAATAGATAACATTAGAGATAATAGAGAACATTCGCCAGGAGGGAGTGATCACATTTATTTGCGATAATATGCTTTGGAATTCGATCATTAACATTGATCAGTAAAAGTTAACATTTTATCGATAAAAATAAACAAAAACCTTTTTGTATAGGTTAACGGTTTTGAAAGTTAGATCAATTTGCTTCCGGCCGTTGGTTTTTTCCTTTTTTGAAAATTCCATGGAGAATCTTTGGAAAAGTTCCAAAATTATCCTTTATGACGAGCTCTTTTTTTATGGAATGCTAAATGTAATAAAAAAGGTGTTTTTAACCTGCACGTGTCTGTTCAGATCATGTTGTTGAGAGTGTAATTATCCTTTATCACAAAAACCTTGCTATATCTTTCAGGAGCATTATTTTTGGAATTTATGGATGTGTTTTGACTGTTTCATCTATGGATTTATCCTGAAAGCTAGATATTAGTATCGATGAGGTCTTCAGTTACAGCATAAGAGGATCATAAAACATAGAAGTCTGATATTTTGTGACGGTGATTTTTGTATATCGGATACGTTCATCAAAATATGACGAGAAAAACAAGGCTTTAGCTTTATAATGTAGTATTTTTTTCTAGTAAACTGTTGCACATTTATCCTTCCAATCCTGTTACCGTTCCTTTTCGCTCAATTCACCTTTAAATGGTTTAGGTGTAAGTTTAATCGATAGAAACATCGGTATACATTGCCATATATTTACTGTTTCCTAGTATTTCCTTAATATAGCATTCTTTCAAACCTATAATAATAATAATATTAAATTAAAGGATTCTACGGCATTTCAATACATCCGCTGAGCAATTCCATATTGTATTCACATCAAATGCAACTCATTCGTTGAAAATCGTTGCTGAATGCTTTGAATTCGGAGCATGTGAACATGAATGTGAAATGGCGCATACTCTTGATGGATGTCCAGATAAGTAGTCATTCATTTGATACATATGTCATCTATTACGTTTAAATGTATGCAATCATGTGCAGCACTCATTGCATAATAATTATTTACATTTATCGAAATTTCAGGCAAAGATAAATTAAATTATTGGCTGTGATTACCCTCAAATATTGGCCCGAAGTTGCAACTGGCTATGCTGACCTTTAACGGGCCTAAATATAAGCAGGCATTGAGTTCATTGCTTCAAAGCGACGTTTTAACAATCAGCTGAGTGGGTAGAATTGTTTCGTTTCGAAGTTCGGCTGTGTCATTATTTTCAACGTTTGTTCCTAATATATGAAACAAAATTTTCATCGGAGGAGGAAGAATGAGGAGCACAATAAGGTGTTTTTATTGACTGATATAGGTATCGTTGTTGTTGTGGTGATACGCACCGTCAACTAACTTTACCATATTGAGAACTAACATAATAGATACAAATAAATAATTTGAGAATCGCATATAAATAATTTGAAAATCTTACAACACGACTATTTAGTCGGAGCTTTAATTTGCCTCACGCCGTGACACGATGTTGGTCGATGTCATAAAGCTTCATATAATTCATCGGCACTCGTTTTATCGGTGAACAGCAGCTAAACATGGTAGTTTTAATGAACGCTATTCTTATTAGCAAATTTGCTATTCTGATGAGTTGGCACAGTACGCGTTTTTTGTATCCTGCTCGTGGCGTGTTTCTTCAAATATTTCATCATCTAAATTCGAAAGCGATCACCATTCACCTAGCAGAGGCGATAGCAAGTCGGCAGGCAAAATCGTCCTAAATGCCACCTCTGGCTACTCTTAGTTCTCAGCATATTAATGCTATGATTACAGGTGGTGCGTTCGTGTATATGCGCGATGCGCATACATCAGTGGTCGGTATGCGTGAACTAGTGCGACAAAGGTGTAGTCGCGTTTGTGTTGTCGACTTCAGCGAGCTCGAAAATCTATCGGCAGGACAAGATGAGCATACAGAACCACCTTCACGAGACCTCTTTGTCATTACTGCGATGAGCAATTTCTGTGGTCGCAAATATCCGCTCCGGATTATCGAACGCATTCACAATTGGAGACCAGGTATGAATTAATTATCGATCCCTGGATATGCTATACTGCTGCTGTAAGCATCTCTCATTCTTTAATTGCTTATATCATTTTTCGTCGTAAAAAGTTTCATTGATTATCGACGTTGAATTATCTTTGAGAGCTTGTTACATTTAAGCATCTGCTCGATGCAGTTATACCCAGTGAATTCTGCGAAGATTTTAGGGCTACATAAGCGTACATTAGAGGATCCCTGCCAAGTATGCTTTCGTTGGACCATATTTTCCCAAAACCTTCCCCATATTTTTTCCGGCTACAGTTTTACTGACGGTCATAATTTCGAATAACATTCTTCGATGAAACGGCGATGCCATTTGTATCGAGATTTATATTCAATGACTTGAATGATGGATGTTTGAGGAGAAAGTTTTCGATGAACAGGAAATCTCTCATAGTTTGTGTCTGTATTATTTCTTTTGAGGAAGAAGTTTTGTGTGCCTGGATGCAGCCTCATGGGCGTCGACTTCATTTCTCGATCTATCTTTTTACAAACCCGATTTTGTCGCAGTATCCCTCTACAAGGTAACCGTTTGATGAATTTTGAGAAAATGATAACTTTCCGCCGAGAAAACGATAACTTTTCGCCTCTTGGTGTTCCTTCATCCTGTCACTTCCATTAAGATACTTTCGCAATGAAATTGAAATTGTTTTTCCCAAAGTATGTTGATTTTTGCGGATATTTTTTCATTTACTATAATGAAAAAGTTTGACTTTTAAAGAGTAATAAATGTAAGTCCTATTGGTTAATACAGTAGATTCTGTATCGCCAAACAGTTTCGAATTATTTCATAAAGTTGTTTTTTGATGATCAAAGCTGAGCAGCAAGAATTTGCACATTTTCATACGCATGACTGAGAACGTAAATATTCTCACAGCTTCACGATGAAGTTCAGCTGGCGTCTATGCAAAATTTGGGAATAACCTCTGACATTTTCAATGATCGTGACAGCTGCCATAGTGGGCATCGGCAGAAATTATTTCTGTCACTTCCTATAGTGAATATTTTTTTCGTTATAATGAAATTCGGCAGAAATTACCGTCGAAGTTCTCTTTGAAGGCTGCAGGATTAGTTTGTATAGTTAGAGGACAGAGTACTAGGAGGATATAGGTTGATAACTGAAAATATTTTCAACATCTAAATGAGAGTCTCCTATCTAAAATTTCCGTTCGAGAAAAGAAATTGAAAACTACTCGATATGGAATGCTCGATAACTTTTTAAGATGCCTTTTATCGACTAAAATACGCTTTTTCCATAGTTTCGAGAACTTTCTGGGCCCTTGTTAAAAAAAATTTCTGCTGCATACCGACTTAATTTCGCCCAAACTTATGCGCTAATAATAAAAGCCATTAAAAACCTTACAAACGTTTTTTACTACTTTAATTCTATATGTAACACTTTCCAAGAAATACTGCGCTAACCTATGCTTCTTTTATTGGTTTATCAGCAATGTTTTTTTTTTTTTGGAAATATTCCCATAATGACTAGAAAAATATTAGCGACGAGAACGAATGGTCGCATAATTATGGGGTTATGTTCGATTTCATATTTTCTGAACTATGAAAGAGTTTCATTTTTTTTATAGATTTTCGGCTATCCCACAGGTGTTGGATGTTTGCTAGTTCGTACGGATCGTTCGCATCTTCTACGTAAACAATTCTTTGGAGGAGGAACCGTTAATCTGACCGATCACAACAGCTTTCGTGTTTATCGTAAAACAGATTTTATTGAGAGGTATTTCAACAATGTTAATTATATTTTTTTGTTCGTTGTGTTGAGTCATTATTCTTCCTTTACCTAATATCATATTTAGGTTTTAGCCATCTATAGAATAAGGGATCTTTGTTGGCCTTCCTTATCTTTAGCTGCTTGGCTTCATAGAATAAAATAAACTTGGCACCCAGTAAGGGTTCCTAGATTCAATTCGTTGAGATCTGTAAATGTTGCGCGCCGTCTACTATAGAATTTTTAGGCACCGAGCTAAATAATGCATCTTTCAATTTCTGTTCTACATGAGCGGATAGCAGTCAATGCCTTCTATAATAATTTTTAAGAATTCATGCAATCCAACGGTTGTGATGTGAAATTTTTTGAATAGAATGCAATTATTCGGGTGGGTTTTATTGGTTAGTTGTAAAAGAATTTTATTGTATCTGTTAATTTTTCTTGTTATATTACGAGTGACCTGATGAAAAGAATTGTTTAGAAGATTAGTAACCAACAAATAAGGCAGCGCCGCTTTGTCAGGAACGCTTAAAGCAGCAGTTTGAATCGAATGGACGATTAGGCTATTCTAATACCTGCAGAAATATGTTTCAAATAGTTTGAGACATAGAAAAGTATTTAAAAATTTCGATATAACACCAATCTCGTGGATATCATTCTACAGTGGCTATAACTGACGTAAGTTTGTTACTTGAATAAAACTATGAACATCGCAATATTTTTATTCCATTTTCTCGTGAAATTCGTCCGTTGGAGCTATTGTTGTGGAATGTGTTATTTTTTCTACATTTAGGAAGTATGCACCCATATATCGTTGAGAAAATTTTCAAGAAAATGTTCACTGCATAACTAAGAAGAATGCTATCACATTTTTATTCTAGTTTCGAGGATGGAACAATCGATTTCTATGGTATAGCAGCAGTCGAACGTGGATTCGACGACATCGATTCATTCGGTTGGCTTTCTTGCTTCCAATTTGATCACTTCCTTTTCTGTGGAATTGCCTAACCGTGTTAGTGAAATCGCTTCCCATAAAAAGCGTTACTTAGCTGAATTAACGTTGATAGGAGGAAACTTTATATTTTATTAAACTTCAATTTACTGTACTATTTTGATATATAACAGTTATATCTTATGTACCGGATATTTTTCTTCTTAGAAGAACGATGACTAAAGAGTAGGACAGCGCCGCCTTGATCGCAAATGCTCGAAGCAAAAGTTCGGGTTGAACGATCGATTTAGACGAATCTGTGGGGCGAAAAAAATTCATTTTAAGGCATTGAACGGTGAAATTCATAATGAGTGAAGTTGTTTAGCAAAATTTCGATCCATGAGGCGGTTACTGAAGTTGCAGATGGAAGTTGTTAATACTTGCCTGTAATTTTTCAATGCGCTATTGTTCAACGGTGTAGGGCACATCGAAGCAGTGATAGCTCCCTCAGATGCGTCTAAACCTCCGAACCCGTATATTTTCTCATTCATGCCGTTGACATTATTTACAGCATTTCTTAACGTAATCATGTCCCTTTTAATGTAGTTATATCCTTTCCGGTGAGTTATTCACAAATAAGACGGTAATGCGATTCCAGTTATTATTCTGGGGTGGGGCTATGAATAGTTGGATTTGAATCTGTTGCAAACTCTATCGGTGACTTGTTTCTCAAAAGCTTCACAAGATGTCTTTCCGAGTGATATGAGAATCTGGCTATACGGAAGATGTATTCAAGGTGGAATTAAAACAATACAACAGAAGACGTTTACACTTGCCTCGCTCACGTATCGGGGGCTTTCAACTCGTAACCATGCGAATGGGCAACCTATTGCCGAGATTTATTGTGCCGAACCCGGGTTTGTTAATAGCGAGGTACAGGGCCCTATCATTACGTTCAACCTACTTCGCGACGACGGTACCTATGTAGGTTATACAGAAGTAAGTCATCACTTCAATTTGAACTTCTACTTTGATGCTATCTTTCATGTTTTTTTTTTGAGTTGACATGACGATTATGGTCTTCACGTGGAAGCTGTGCAGTAAGTAGTAGTATAACTAATAACTAGCAATCTTAAAGTGTGAAGTAATTTTACCCCTTTACTAGGTTTTAAAGGTTGTTACATTAACTGCCAGCTTATCTATTGAATTGAATTCGGAATCACTACAATGAAGGTTTTTACAGGTGGAGAAAATGTGTGATATATTTGGCATTGAATTACGAAGTGGATGTTTTTGCAATCAAGGAGCGTGCCAAAGTTATTTGAGGATACCGCCGACACGTCTAATCGCTAATTATGATGTAATACTCGTTTGTTGTTGATATGGAAACCTTTTAATTCGATGAAGCAAATTTGCATTCGCTTTTCAATTCACCTCACTACTTCATTTTATTAAATTATGATTTCATCTTCTCGGTAGAACCTAGAGAGGGCAACAAAATTGGACAGGTATAATTTGAACCATCTAGTGACCACATAAGTTGGTTTATCAATTCTCCAAAAAGATTACAGCAATTCAAAGGCGTTTGAAAATCAAGTTTTACAACCGATTGGGTTTCCATTTAACTTCAATCGACTCATAAATCAGTTTAACTGTTATTTACATGTTTTATCATCGTTGTTAATTGACTGAACTGGATGATGGGGTCAGTGGAATTAGGAGATCCCATATCATTGTGCTTTGGCATATTTTCCTTTTCCCTTGTGGATGAATGTACATTTGTTTTTAGTATGAGCTAGAAGTGCATTTCATTATTCCTTGTTTTAATAATTTAAAGAGAGCGATGGACTCATCGAGGAAATAAGTCGTGCAAGAGGAAGTTTTGAAGTGAAATTAATCGAACTGTCCAACTAGTGATATTATAAGGGAAATTGCAAGCAAAGAAGTCCTTTGCAGTAATGCATATATTCATTATGTAGAGTTCAAGCACTTCAATAATAAGAAATAAAAACAACGCATTGCATATGCGTGAACTCAATATAAACGAAACAAAACGAGCAATAAAGCAATTCAAAGTACCGTGTTTATTTAAACGCTTTGCTTCATTTGACGTTAGTAATGATGCTTCGAGACTCGGAAGTACATCGAGATCGTTTCCATGTGAAGCTTATTTAAAGGACTTTTTAAGCTTACATTAATCGGAATGATTTGATTTTGAAACATTTAGAAAGGTAAAGTTTGTGGAGATACGATTGATATAATCGAAGGGCGTCCTGTTGGAGCATCACGGGTATCATTTGGGAGGCAGTCGAATGAACATGTATGTTCACCCCTTGTCATACTCTTTTAACATATAACAGGTGAAGTGGACACTTAACATATGGCAATAGCAATAAAGAAATTTTTCATTTCTTTCAAGAAAGAAGCGTTCGATTACTTTATCTTATTGAAAAAAAGTACGGAAAATATGAAGCTTTTCTTTGAAGTGTTCTAAAAATGTTCATAAAAATATTTAAATTCCATTTCATTAACTCTGGCATTAAGACATTAAGACGATTTTATTCAAACAATCCACTCAACTATCACCTGATTGTCATCCTTCTTCTTCTTCGAGAAAGATCGGAAATATTTCAGAAATACTGAACACTTGCATCCTTCATTTGGGGTGTATAGTTGTCACATGCAGTTACTTTTTTAGTTAGTGGGATTAATTAAACTGTAGTTCTAAATCCCTTCGATAAAAGCATGATATCATATATTTGATATAAACAACAACAATAATTTAAATAGCAAATATTTTTGCAGGATGTTGAAATATTCGAGGCAATGATTGATGCATGTTTCGTATCGTCATCTTCTTTACAACCTTTCCTCAGGAATCGTATTATTTCTAAACCATTACTTACCGATATTTTTATTTATCCAGTGAAATCATGCTCTTCGATAAGAGTGGAAAGGTAAGCAACAAATATTTTAATTATTTTGCAGTGGATGTGGTGGTCATCTTATCCCATTCATGAAGCATTCTGCTATCACAATCGTCAAATTTTTTAAGCATTGCTATATTTCATACAATTCATATTGGAGATGCAATGTTCGATGAATCAATTGCTTATTCAGATTTTGAAGCTTAAAGTTAAAGATGAATTTTGCATTTGAAATTTTAATCCAAAGAATACTTTGTGCACATAACAAATATTAGAAAAAACAGTGAAGCTTTCAAAATGAGTTATTCGTCATCTTTTTGCCTTATAAAATTGAAAACAATTTGCTCTGTGAATTTAAAGTTAATCCAACCTATGCGCTAGCAAAGGTAAGAAGAAAATATTTAAGGTGGAAAGCTGGAACTTCAGGATTTGAGTATGATCGACGATGGATGGTCGTCTCGAGACGTGGCGACGTGCTTTCTCAAAAGCGCTATCCAACACTTTGCTCTATACAACCGCAGGTAAAGCAGTTTGGCAGATTTTGACTTACTTGAAAAGAATATTCTGTAATTAGATGTAGATGAAAAACAATTATTTCAAAATATTTTATAAATCATTTTCGGCATCGACGAGATTATTCTGTCATATCTATTTATTGGCAGTTTGTTCATATTACATAAAATAGTTCATTTTTGTGAGAGGATGGAATTAGAGGCATGCTAATGCATCGACAATTAAATCTCAAAAGTCATTTTTTGCTACATTTCACATCTTGTAATCCGATCGCAATTATTTATCTCTTAAAGATATTCACTGTGGCATATCTGATGATTGCAGTTGATTGTAATGCAATTATTTTATGCAAATATTGCATACTTATCGATAAATTTACACTAAACAAAGGATTCTCTCAGTAAAAAAAGTTTTATGTAAAAAACAAAGTTCTAGATAGAAGACGGAAAGCTGATTCTTTCGAAGAAGGGAAATATTGGCAATAGACGTTCTATAACAATACCATTAACGAGTCGTAGTAATGAATCATCGGAGAGTCGACGTGTTTGTACACATAGGTAAGTGTTGTTTTCATTTTTAACGTGGAAGAAGGCTCATAACGAGCATCATTCCCCCCACGTTATTGGCAACCTAAGTTTCATGAAAGCTTTAGCACCGTTCGAAGTGTTAAGTTTAGTAGTTCTGTGCACGTCTACTAGTAGCTCATTTGCCGAACCTCTTAGTTAAGTTATTCGACCACGCAGTTAGCCGAATAATTCATTCAGACGTGCCATTTCCGGTGTTTCTAATAAGATTTTGATGATATAATTTCAAAGAGTGAAAACAGTCGACTGTGGCGACGAAGTGGCACACTGGATCGACGCAGAATTGGATGAACAAGGTTGCCGCCTTCATCGAGTTGTCGATGAACAGCCAACTAGCGGGTGCAGTACACAGGGTTCGTTGGCATGTAATTCTTGATGACATTTCACTTCAGCTTTGAATGCTTTATTTTCTGATGGCATTATAAACGTTATCACTTATTCATTTAGGTCGCAATCATCAAAATTCAAAAGAAAATATCCTAACTTTTGAGCGAACATAGCGACTTTCATAGTGAAAATCGGCAAAAAGCATTTTTGCTTCATCTCAGAAGCGGGCTTTTTCATTATAATTGATGAAAAAAATATTAACAAAAATTTATGCATTTTGAACGATGAGGAGCGATAAAAAAAGGAGTCGATAAAGTGCACTTTAATAGAAAATATGAACGGTCATATTACAAGTATATCATGAAGAGATTCAGTGCGCGTTTGTGGAAATCTTTAGCCGTTAACTCCGTTCAGTCTATGTAGTGAGCTTTGAATTGAAAATTCCAAAAAAAGCCCATCTTGTAATATGCTTGCGGGAAAAAAGGTGGAGAAACTTGGTGCGACGGTAATTACGTTGTGATCATAGGCCCTGAAAATATTCTGTAGCACTCATTTGTCCGATATTCTCATTAAACATGTTTAAGGGCTTACTACAACGAGTCTGAGTAATGAGGCTCCTTATTTACTTATTAATCGACGTTCCGCCAGTCATCTGGCAGAAATGATTGGACTCGACATTAAAGAAGTTGCAAAACGATTTCGAGCGAATCTGATTGTCGATGGTATCGAACCGTTCCTTGAGGACAGTATCACTGAAATGAAGATTGGTGACATCCATTTCAAGGTATCTTCATTTATATTTGTTATCCAAGAGAGACTATTAAGTATGACACAAAGCCCACATTTCGCAATATTGTTTCTGTGACAAAAACGGTCTTTACTGCTGCCGCCTTGTACCTCTTATTTACTTGTTGGGTAATTTTCTCCCCACAAAGCATAAAAACTGCGGGAGTAAAATTTGATATTATAATAAATAGAATAATAAAGGTTCCCACTCCGATTCCGTTTCAATTAGTCATTTTAAAGTGACATATATTACTTTAAAATATTCAGCGTGATTTTTTCCGCAAGCAATTCTACTACCTCAAAGAAGTTTTTCGATTCAGGATTTAAAAAGCCGATTGATTGCACAGAGAGACGTTAGTAAGCACTTTGCAATAATTCTTGATTTGGGGGAGTTTTTTTAGACGAACAAAGTTGACGGAAACTTACTGAAATTTTTGTTGTGGGGAGAAAATTACCCAACAAGTAAATGCATACTTGTAATATTTTATCGTTCTCATTCAGATATTTCTGCGTTCTGCGTTGAATGTGATCCCAAGTAAGATCATCGGCGCATGGAAAAAGGTGACGTAATAAAGGAATTTCAAGCAAAAGTACAGTCACTTTTACAAGTTACTTCTATTTTGCTACGAGTAGAGGTACATATTGCTGCAGAATGCAATAATGACCTTTATTCAACGTTTCGAGGGTTTCCAATTTTGAATTGTAGTTGATTGAAGGTCATTAGGTGCATATTTGAAATGTTTGATTTGCTGAGTGGACAATAATAAGAAAAATATTACAGGTTATTGGTCATTGCTCTCGTTGTCAAATGATTTGCATTGATCAAGAGAATGGTGCGAAAGATGCAAGCTTATTGCTCGCTCTTCGAGATTATCGACTTGGGTCAAAGGTCAGTGCTTATAAATTAGATTTATTTCAACGCGAAAAATGTCGATATCCGTTCCTCTTCTTGCATCTTATTATCTTTCCTATCGCACAAACTTTCTTATTGTAGTTTCTTAGCTAGAGATGTGACTCTCACTTCACCACAATATTTCTAGAAAATTGTATCCTATCTGTTTGCGAGTTGAACGGATATATGCACAATTTTGCTAGAAGCTTTGTGCAGCTTCTTCATTCTGGTGATTGCAGATATTCCACTTTTTCCATCCGTTGAATGAAGTAATATGGAATTTTTTTAAACCAACGTTCTCTGAGGGCTTCCGATACTGCTGCGTAATCTAGAGGATTTTAAAATTATTATTCACTTACTGTATTATTTCCTGATTTAGCCGGTTTGGATACCACCTTTCTTGGGATCATCGTGGAAATGAAAAAGTTGGCAATTTCACGACTAGATATCAGCGAAACCGAAGAATTGTTTATTGGTTGTAGTATTTAAGTACATATATTCAACCGCACTTATCTCATCTACTCCACAATTCGCTGAGATTACAAGGCGAGATGTTGTAGGTGAAAGCTGGGCTGAATGGCATCTTACTTAAATGATTCTCTTGGGCTGATAAATGAACCTGTGATCTCAGCGAGTTATGAGGTTGCGTTCATTTCTCAGTAAGTTCATTAATCCTATACTTCGTAACACAGATAACGCAGCCTTATATTCGATCATGTTTTGAAGTGGTCTAGCTTACCGTACATCATCATTGCATTTAAATTGATTAGGGCTTGGGCATTTCATACAATCCACTTTTTTCTCACTCGTTGCGCTCTTAATGTTCTTCAGCCATGCCCTTCTTGCTAGGATCAGAAATCAATGTGATCCATTGCTTGTGTTTCCTTCTCAAAAAATTTGTCCCTCTTGATGAGAATTTGCTGCTAATGTGGATATCAGAGATTCTGTTTACACTCTGCACGCGTGCTGGTCGGGTATGACACCTCAGTCAGTATGGATAGTCGTATGTGGGATTGATTCTTTCAGATGAGGCTCGCATACATTTTACCGTTGGTTTAGCTCCTACCGTATATGATGCACTGGACTGGTACGGAAGAGCAAAGTAATTTGTGCAGGGCACGAGGAATGTGAATGAAGCAATGCTTTAAGAAGTTATTTTATTGACGGCAGTATGCTGAACTTTATTATATGCGAATAGTATAGATGCCTGATGCTGCGCGGCGCCTGGAAACGCTACACATTCTGGCCGGGTGATGCCTTGCTACTTTGGGTAGGTAAGTAGTCGAACTTACAAACCGCTTGGTGTTGCCTACGACCAGATAAGCTGTACGGGGTTTCATTTTCATCTTTTGTTAAGAAAACATTACTAATTTGCGGTAATGTCCGTTCTTCATGTCACAGCATCTTCTTTATCTTTTCTGATAAGGTGAACAGTAGCGCGTGACAAATATACGTTTCCGATCATGGAAAACCACAGATGTTTATTAGTACTGACAATTAAACATAGTTACAGCTTCAGAGGGTGAATGCAAATCGGGCAAACCTCAATTGTTCGGCAAATAAAAGGAGCAGGTGCCGAATTGTCTACGCTCTTGTAGTTATGAACGTATCGTATGATGTTATGAATCGCCGATTATAGTAATGTACTGATCTTGATGCTTGCTCGAATCTTCAAGCCTTTAATTTCCCTTTTTGTCCTCAGACGGTTATAGAAAATATACTTATGCACTCACGGGTTATCTTTCCAGCACTGAAAGCGAGTAAATTCAGAGTGATTTAGTGAGAGCGCGATCAAGAAATCCAGTTGAATAACTTAGAGATGCATAGAAAATTATGTCAGCTGAATTAATTTCGGCAAATAAATTTAAACTGACAGGAAGATAACCCACTAATAATGATAAATTCAAAAATGAAGTGAGAAGAACGTTGATTGCTGTGAATAAGGAAAACTGATATAATGCTGCAATTCCTTCAACGACTGTTTCTTCTTTGATTTTTCGAGATTTATAATTAAGCAACGCGATTTGCATAATATACATTCATGTAACCTAAATATTGAAACAATTAAATTCAGCCAGCATATGTTCATATTCGAACGATTTGATCTTGCAGATAACATTCGGTATCTATCTGCAACTTGAGAAAGGATATGAAGGGGCGATGCTACACAGTGCAATGAGCGTTTCCTATAGGACCTGAAAGCCTCGACCTCGAGAGCGGATGAGATGGTCAAATATTTCGGATGCAGTCGCACTCTTTTATTGCTTCACGTAGCAACTCGAGCTAAAAGAGCTAAGAACAACTCGATGTCACACTGTTCAGCGCTTGTTGATAAACTGTTTCGCATGCTGTATAGTTCCTTGGCGACCTCTTAATAAAAGTATGCATGTCATATGGAATCGTATTAACAGTGTTGCTTCAGGACGGTAGATTAAAGAGTCCGATGTATTATCTGAATGTAAGTATTCCTCATCGTCTCTTCTCATGTCGATATGACCAGGTCATATAGTAATATGCATGATTTCAAGTGCATTTCCTGTTAGCGTTCATTAGAAGGTAGGATTAAACTGGACCTCAGGCACCGCCTTGGTCGCAACCGATATCGGAATCGAGACCATTTTCAACTTATGACCATACGGAGGTTGGTTGAACTCATTCTCGGCGGGCGTGGTGACCGAGTTAGGGACGGCCATTCAACGTAAGTAGCGGGGATCATTGGCTACTAGCGATCGCAGTTTACGATCTACCGAAATAGTTCGTGAGACATCGAAACAAATGAAAAGTTTTGTAGATGAGGGAAGGGTGAAAATTGAGGTGATATGAACAAGTGGGAGAGTGCACCAAAAAAGCTGGCGCAATATGCGCTTTTGTGGTCACGATTATCACACCGACACCATTATCAGACAGACAATAAAACAATAAAAAAAGTATAATTATGTAATAATGTTTTACATGAGCTCACCGCTGTTGCCAATCTTTTCATCGCGTGTTGCCATCTGACCACTTGTAAGTGATACGAATTTTTACGATCTCCTTTAAATGTCCTTAGATAGCTCCAAGAATACTGAATCAGCTGAAAGTTGATGCAACCTATGACGCAGATTTGCCTTATATATGCATGCATATATATATATATATATATATATATATATATATATATATATATATATATATATATACATATAACAAAATGTGACTTTTTAGTGGAAATGCTTCATTAAAAAAGTCACTGCAAAAGACGCAGCATTCCATGAATGACGCTCACCTTGAATTTTTATTGCGGAATGGGTCATCTCGATAGCACTAGAGTGTTGCGTAATACTGCAGGTAAAGGGCAAAAGAGCAGAATTTTGTTTCTTCATTGCAGAAATGACTGCTGAAACGTTCCATCTCTAACCGTTTGCGCGTTTCCATCTCGAGGTTAATTGATGCAAATTGGGCAAAATTTACATAGCGGACACCCATTTGGGTTCAGGTTCCAAAAGTCAATTCGTACTTCAAAACCGCCACTTTATTTTATCTTTGAAGTCACCGATGTTTATGGCTCGATCCCGCTGGGAAAAAATTTTATTGCAAAATATACTCAATGTGTTGAACTTGGAAACCACCAAATTTAGGGCTGCAAAATTTGATGGGTGCAATTTTAAATCATAGCATATGGTAATCTTTAGCGTCATGTTTGCTGTTGTTCATCGATTTCGAAGGGGTACTGTAGGAATTGAAGCGATCAAAAAAAAAAACGCATTTATGACCACTCAGATGATAGTGAATGAATTTCTAGGTAATGGCGGCCTGATTGGTTAAAATATGAAGGCAGTATTGTGGATAATCCTCTTTTGTGGGTAATAGTGAAATCGGTTGCTGTGATAAACTGCTCGTGCAGATGGTTATCCCTAACCATTCTTTAGAAGAACGTTTCCAGTGCTTATATTAAACAGAAGTTATTTCTAAACCTAACTATGACTTAGTTAAGTTTAACATAAAAATTTAGCCACATTTCTTTTCGAGTTCATTTAAATGTATAAATCAGTGGAATATTTACAGTATATTTTAATAATCGCTTCTCGTAGATATTGCGATATTTTTTATTATCGATTGATTCTGAAAAGTTTGAAAGTGATCATGAATTTTTTTTATTTTGCAAAGTTGCTTGGTGATTATTCCACTCGAAAAGGGAGATTCACGTTTATCTAAATGAATGTCAACGTCGAAATTTTTTCGTATTGATTGAATTAACAAATATTACTGCACATTCTTGTTTTAAGATGGTTGAACGATTGTTTTTTATTTATAGATCAGTGTATAGCGTTGTCATCAAGCGATCGACCCGGAGAAACCTGTCGTTCATTTCAATGCCATTTATATTCATCACACAAAAACGACAACCCGTTGAAGCAAATGGTGAGTGTCTTTTATGTTTTTATGCTTCATATTTTCTCATTTTCTTATTCCTATTTTCATGTGCTTTTGCAAATTTGCATTCACAAAACATCTTATGCCGACATCCTCTTCGCTTCGCAAAAAGGGACAACCCATTTTTGTGCGCATATTTGTCTATCTGTCTGTCTATCTATCTATCCATCTATCCTTCTATCCATATATATATATATATATATATATATATATATATATATATATATATATATATATATATATATATATATATATATATATATATATATATATATATGTATATCTGCTTATGATAAATTGTATCTGCTTATATATATATATATATATATATATATATATATATATATATATATGTATATCTGCTGCAGGTGCTTATGATAAATTGATAGCAACAAACTCAACAATAAACGCATAGAAATTAACCTTGCAGAAATATGATTACTTTTATATTTTGCGAGCATAGTCTGTTTCATTTTAATTAATTGACCACTGCAGAAAAAAAAGAACCTGTTGTAATGTTGTGGCAGAATTTGTAGGCTCCATATTTGATGCAAAAAACACGCTTGATAGCAGTAGTTGATGAGGGCGGTTCATGAATGTTTAGTTGCCATTTGTGATGAAACAAGTTCCTTCAGTATTCTCGCTGAGCCCTTCTCATCACAGCTTCGA
Organism: Baylisascaris procyonis; assembly: GCA_037389465.1. Classification (NCBI taxonomy): domain Eukaryota; kingdom Metazoa; phylum Nematoda; class Chromadorea; order Rhabditida; family Ascarididae; genus Baylisascaris; species Baylisascaris procyonis. The sequence goes on along the minus strand of JAZARR010000158.1, from coordinate 27,685 downwards.
TTTTATCGCAGAATTTCGTTTTCACTTCTGTGAGAATCTTTTCAATTTTCGTTTCGTCTTCCGGTTAGAATTAAAGCTAATCTTTCAAACATACTTTTTCCCCATTTTGTAATTACTATGTTGTTTGCATTCGCTAGGATGCTGAACCTGAGCCTTGGAAAATCTTAACCGTTTTCCTTTTGAGGAAATAGCGAATGAGGATTCCTCGGAAATGACCTCACCCCCAATTCAAACCTTGGGAACGAATGGCCAAAGGGAGAGTTTCGGACCCAACAACAAATTCAGAAAGAAAAAATCGAAATGCTCTTCATAAGGAAACATAGTCCTCATCAGGGAACCTTGCAGAAATTAGTTGTCGCACAAAAGTAAATTGTTTATTATAACAATGGGTTTTATTATAACGGTTTGCGAGGCTAGGTGAAAGTTTTCTATCAGCAAGCTCCATCCGAAAACGAATTGCCCGTGGGAAGGAGTTTGCCCAGCGGAAGCTAAAAAAAGGTTTTGGAGGATAAACCTGGCCATCTTTTGGCACAAGGTGAATTTGGTCTAGCTTATTGTTTATAACATTCATCAATCTCTTCACGTACGAAATTAATCTATTTCACGTTGTTATATGACTAAATATTATATAACAACGGGTTTTATAGTTGTTATTATTGGCATAACGAAACTTATCGGTTTTTATCACATTCGCGGATTCGGTGGAGAAAAGGGAAAGACGACGATCTTATCTTTTTGATGCATTTTGTTGGGTATTTGGTTGTTTGTATATTCAGCACTTTCTTCTTACTATCCTGCCACCTCCTTTTCTCACATAATCTCTCATCGTCGTCTTTTCTTTCTTTTACTATACTTCTAAAACATACTTTCACATTTCGATAAGCTGCACTCTTTAAGAAACTCCATTATTGTTTTATAACAAGACAGAGCAGCTAAATTTATCAACATGAAGCAGAATCACCCACCCTGAGAGCAAATTGTTTCTTCTATTTGGAAACAAACTTATAAAAAACTAGGAATTCCTTCGCCCATCTAAAGTCGTTCGTACTTCCGTATTTCCCACGTTTATTTAAATGATATTTTAGAGCTGTTTTGTGGCAAATGAAGTTTTTCCACATTTAAGTTTCCCTCTATCTTCTCACCACCATATTCCTCCTTTTCCATCTGCCATTTTTGTCCTCCCTCTCAATGAGTCTATAGGTGTCACCAAAAAGCTCTTGTTCTGTAGATGATTCTTAGCATCTAGGCATACTAAGATGTTGTGGTCCGAAATGTTGATTCAGTCATTATATCCTTCATTGCTAAATTCTTTCAGTGCCGTTAATGTATCATTTCTTATTGTTTTCACACATGAAAAAGGTTTCTTTTAATACATCCTTCTTATGTCGCTTCTGTTTGCACATTGTATGGTAGGTGGGAAGAGTGAAAATGTGGCTGCAATGTTCCATGCAATTTTGAAATGACTTATGAAAGTGTTTGGGCAGTTGAGTGGGATGTGAAAGCGCATATTTTGCCGATTACTTTACTAACGTTTCCTCATCATTTAACGTATCAAGAATATTCGCCGACATTTTTAAATATGCAAATTTTTCGACTTCTTTGAATATCTGTAAGTGGCTTCTTGGAAAAGTTAATTGAACAACATCATAAATGGTAGGGAGGTGGACTCATATGTTTACAATATTCACATCAATTTTGCTACTCTCGCTTCAGTGATTGCCAAATTGAAAGTTATCGTAAAACATATGAGTACTTACAAATAGATGTAATGTTGTTGTCGTGCATTTTGCAAATGTACATTTTCTAAATGCTTAATAATAAGCAAAAAATAATTTATGTTGCTTAGAATTGCAAATTTTCTTGCATTGATATGAAAGAAAACAACTTTTTTGATTGCATATTGTATTTGTCATGACTGTTAGGCAGATTGGTGAAGTATGAAATTTCCTTTCGTCTACTACCAAGTGAATATTAGAAAGAAGTTTAGTTTTCGGATGTTCAAGTAGCATCGAAACAAATCCGATGGAGTTATTGCACTACGTTCAATTATATATACAATTTGTAGATGTTATCTGTTTGAAAATATTTGTTAAGTTTTTTGCTGTCTTAGAAATTCCAATCATTCCTTTCCTTCTTTCTCCACCGTCCCCCTCCCTCCCCCCCCCCCCCAACATCTCTGCTTCCTTCGCTTTGCTAGGGGTTAGTATAGCTTGTCTCTGCCTCTTTCATTTGCGTGCGATCATTTTCGACCATTTTTTTCCGCTAAACGATTTTTTTTTCACTTAAATTATGCCATAAGCTAAACATTCATAACAACTGTCATTCACTGTCGAATATTTTAAATGAAAACTTGTTAGAGTCAGTCGACCAAATAGCTGATCCCCCAATCGATGTTGCATCGCTTTCAATCAGCTCATCAATTCGTTGAGTATTTATTGAAAGGTTTCTTTCGTAAATTTCCCAGTAAACGCTAAAATAGAAACGCTCATTGCATTGCAGCGTTTTCATGTGAAAGATGTTTGATATATTACACAAACACATATATTACACTGCTCGAATTTTCTTGTTTTTATGCTCTTCATTTGTTGTCACACAACAGTTCCGTTATCGTTTCTTGAGCACTTCGAAACTTGTATAACTCTGTTCTTTTTGCTACCATATTGTTGAAAATATTCACATTCGTTTATTTTGATGTGTTTTTGAATAGTACTGTTTTAAAAAGACGTTTAATATGTATCTTGAAGAATACTCTAACAGGTAAAATGTAAGGACTTTAAACTGTTAGCATACCCTTGATGCATTCTTTCCTTCGGATAAACTGCGCTTCACCCCTTTATTCCTCTCCTCGAGATATTTTGGACTTTACTGTTTCATTGCAGACAAATGTTATGTTCGTTCCAAAGCTTTCAATAAGTAGAACAAAATTTATTTCTAGTTCTATAAAGCGAAGACATTTCGAAAAAATCAGTTACGAGAAATTAGATGGATAATCTGAGGATTACGTATGTATCTCAAAAACGAGATCATTACATAGATGAATATATTTATGCATATATTAGCAACGTCACATTGCTACTTTCATTATGAGGGCGATTTATATGAACGGTAGATGAATATTCAAAGAATTGAGTGAGATAGATTAAAAACGAGGGCAATTCTTTGCAAAGAAATCTTGGTTCATGGATCATCCGATAATAATGGCGTTTCAGAGAGTCTCTTTGCTAATCACGTCGAAATTAGGTTCGCTTTAACTTCTCATCTAAGTTGAAATATTGCAATAGTTTTATTACTGATTTTTCTTCTTTTGCAAAGCTCAACAAAAATTTTGCATCAAGGTTTATAGTGGGATATGACTGAGAATATGAAAGCATTTTTTGCACTTATTGATGTTTTCGCAGAAGGTAGCAATTGTAAATTATGGGAAAAATTCACGCCTTATCGTCAACTCGTTTTTGCTCATATTGAGTACTAAAATGATTTCGATGGAATATTCGAAAAGGAATGTTGAACTAAGAAGTAGAATGCAGGATCTTTCCTAATCATTCACTTTTGATGACGAGTAATATTTTAGAAGGTGAACGGAAACAGAAAGGGAAAAATAAAGACAGAGAGAGAGAAAGAGAGGGAGAGCGATGATCGAAACCGGCCCCGTTGAAAAAACAGCATAGAGAATGTAATCGTTAAGCGCCATTTCTAACTGCAAGCACCTTAGTATGGTTTCGTCGATTGAATTGTTGTGTGTGCTGTAATGTGCACAGCGATACAACGCAACAACTTTTGATAACTGTGTAAGTCTAACTACAATTGTTTTCATAATAAATTGTGCTTTGTTTTCCTTTAGCCAAGTAATGCAAAATTTGAGAACATGATTGTCTTTATTGCCGTTAGGCTTTATATGCATTAATGCATAGAGCATTTGTTTTCCGGCTTTTTTGCTATGTGTGTTTCGCACCTTAATTGCATTTGTGCAAGCATTGGTTGGATATCTTGGATGTATACTTACTATTCACATAAACTACTCCTCGACAACATATCAATGAATAGTTTCTTCGCTTATAAAAGATAGTTGTTTAAACCATCTGCAACTTGTGATTGAGGTGATAGGATCTCATAATAAGCTAGTCAATCTTAATACTTGAAACGCCAGTAGGAGCCGTTCTATATTTGAAGTATTAATAAAGTAGTACAGTAGAGAACTGGGCGCAACACATCTGTGTTGGAACATATTAGAACGGTTCACTTTGCAATTTGTCTATGTTGCGTTCTTTATTCGAAGTTTGCGTTCATAGATTTGATAATTTCTTATTTGCATTGCTGCAGTTGGAAGAGTTACTCTAATAGACAGAAACGTTGAACATTATGCAGTCAATTCGTTTTCATTCAACTAGTTGTTCGGAGATGATCGAATGCACTTTTCGTTGTTGGGATATCTTCTCATTCACCATCGAAAAGTTGCTTCTCAGATGTCTTCATGAAGCAACTTTCTTGTCCTGTTGTCACACATGCGTGCTTTTGCTTTCATAAATGAGCAGCATCTACTGGTGATCACAATGAGCACTGTGCGCGAAGCAGTATAACTGCTGCATTTTTAAACAAACTTATTGGGCTTTCTTTGGTTAGAAAGCTAACAAAAAAGTCAGCGAGCGGCACTCCGAAAAAATTTTTGGGGAGCAAAGATCGCTGTGAACAGTGAGCGGATGCCCGCGAAATGACCAATAATCAAGCAAATCATAATGAACTTCTAGTAAAGTTGCACATGAAGAGAAAAAAGCTTTCGTAGAATGATCTGGTTTTTGTGTATGTGAGTGGAGAGGGTTTGATGGCTATTTTGTTTGTTGACATATAAAGTGCTTTCTATTTGCCGCCCATAAGTTCATTATTTTTGCCAAAACTGAGCCTTTCTATACCTTTCTTGGCTTCCAAACAAAATTTCGTCTCGATTTTGCTAATTTTCGAATGAGTTCAGGATATCCGAAATCCATGAAAATGTGCGCATAAAATCGTTTGATTATTGACATCCAAGTGGTATTTTTAGAACTTGTATGACCGACCGTTGGGGCAAAAACGCTACTCGATTAAGACTGTTAGATTTCTTGACCATTGTTGCAGACATTCTCACAGTGTGATGCAAGTGCGTAAAAAATCATATTACCAATTTTGTTTTATAATTTCCAATTTTGTTTTTTTGTAGTTTTTAAATAGTTTTTTATAATCAAATATTTCGATTTGTTTTATAATCAGCACATAATGAATCTTTTAGTACGTTTCACTTGGAATAAGTATCTTTCAATTCCTTTTTTTTTCTTCCAAATACGCTGAAAACAGTTGATTCGTTACGTTTCTACGTGGATAGCGTATGCGTATGTATGTGTTTATCTGTGTATGTCTGTATCCTTTAATGACTGCTCTCATTTGGTTCTTCTACATATTTCGAAACAAGTAAAACTATGTTCGATTCGTTTCCAGCCGAAGAAATGCTTTTTAATGCCTCATTTTTTTGCGGGACTAGCCCAGAACACACACAGGTGGCTTACATTTTCTCCCACTCATAATAAGGGAACAAACCTTTGCTTCTCATATGCTATTGATAATAGAGGACACATTCGTTCCTGGATTCTAACCAAATCATATATAGAGTTCTTATTTATATGCGAATTGTGATGATAGGATTGAAGCCTTTTTTCGCCTGGATGTTTGGCCATTTCTGATAACTTTGCTAAAGTTGTAGAACACCGACTCCTTTAGGAGCTGTAGTAATTTACAGCTGTACAACTTTCATATTCCAATGAGTTTCCGTTGAATATATTTGCAGCTCTAATTACGATATATCATCACTCATATGATCGATCCATCATAGGGATAAACAAGCTCTCAAATGTTATAAGGCAATCGAAGTGAATGAGTCAAATTATTTAACTCGATTGAAAGCATCCAACAAAAAATACTCCTGTCGAAGGCTTATGCACAATAATCAAAAATTAGACTCAGCGTTGCTGAGAAGCAAATGCTTAGATGCCAAGATGAATTTATGCTGAATGCGTGAAGTGGAATCTGAATTAAAATTGATCGTTTAAAGGAGCCATCTGAGAGTGTCATACAAAGATCTACGCAAAAATGAGTCGCTGTAATGTAGTTTTGCTAATTTGATTTTAAAAAGCATGTAATGATTGGTGTTGAAGAAATTAAATAGTGCAAAATAACGTGATCTAATCACCCTTATAAGCTGTTCTTCGAATTGGCCAAATGGAAAATGAAATTCAGCCGGCGTAAAAGGCGCACAAATTTTTAATCGCGTATAAATTGAGTCGCTTGGCAATCACAAGTCCCGACATAGAATATATTTATCGGATTTATGATTTGAGTTTCTGCAGCACGCGGACTGGAACTGTCGAATAGACAAACAGACATACGCAAACACGCGCAGACAAGAGGCCGTCATTTTACGTTTTGGAAGGGCGAATTTGTAAGGGGTGTCAACATGGGAAGGCATTGGTACCGGTAGTAATTCTGTATGAACAATTGAGGTGGCCTGCCAATGAAAGATGGCAAGATACATGCTGTTTCATCTTTCTTCCTCTTAACCAACAGGTCTGACAGAGTAACTATAAATTATGACACTCGCATTTCAAAATAACCAATCTTCCGAGTAAATTTTGCAGAAGATATTCGCCCACTCTGTAACCCGACCGATGTAAAATGAAGAGTGAATTAGCCTAGAACGCGTACAAATTGCCTGTTACCTTTAAAGTTTTATATTCTTATTCGAAGTTGATGAAAGCTAGACATACTTAAGCATCAGTGTTGACTTCGAACACAGGCAAATTTGTAAAAACGCCTCATGATGCGTATGGTGACACAGGACTTAGATCTGTTGATCTGAACACATGCTCTCTCCTTACACTAGCACTTGCATCATGAGACTTGTCTGCAATGATGTATAAAGAGGTATTTGCGCCATATGTCCATAACTATGACAGATAAATGGTAACATTCGTCAAAGTTGTGAGCGCATAGAATTTTGCGCGCTTGTAAAAAGTTCTACGGCACAAATATCATGCACAGTATCTCCACTTTACAGCATTGAAACCGTATTTTGCCTATGCGCATTTCTTGTTGAAATTATTTGCTGGTTTGCATGAGGGGCAGGACATGTCGTAAATTTTGGTTGGCGTCTGTTCGAGCGGTTGGGTTTTGCGCAAAAAGAAGAAAGATTCACAAAAATTTGAAGTGTAATTCGCGCAAAGGACGACAGCATCCGTTAGTGAGTGCTGTTGCAGCACGTTTTTGCTGTAACATGCGCACTACTCGGCGCTGTTTACAATCATCATAAGGAGATGGGGGGGGGGAGGGGGGAACTCGTTTGCGATCCTTCTCTACGCAGCTTGTTTCCTAAAAAAAGAAGGGCAGTTCACTTTATGACCAGCTTCCCAATTGAGCTCGATGTATCAATGAATTACGTCTTTGCTCAATCACCTCTTACTTTAATGCATTAGGCTTCATCGCATCCTTTTCCCATGATTTAAAGAATTGAGGGATCCCCTTTCCTCCTTCCTATAAGCTGAAAAAATGTTTCCATGAAGCATTCGCTCGGATATGTTTTTCCTTGTGACGTGCAGTACACATATTGTTAGTTTTTAGAACTTTTCTTCTTTCTACTTGTGGATTAGTGTAACGCATATATGAATGCTTAAACTTGGATTTCGTTTCACTAACTTCGTAAGCTTACCGAACGAGTTTGCTGAGATCATCGATGATTGAATGTTTTCATCGAAAATTCGATAATTGAGGCAAACCTCACATAACAACTACCTTGCGAATAAGTGGGCTTATATATATATTCAAGAGCGTTGAATTTTAGAAATTTTGGAAACCGGTGGAAATTTTCCACAGCCTCATAGAAACCGAGAACGAAATGTATGAATCAATTGATAAATGGGAGTGACATGGCGCCCCTATGGGCAGCTATATTCGCCAGTTCTTTTACATGGTAGAGGAAATTATAGAATGGTTTGTAAGGTTCCTTCCTAATCTTCCGACTGTCAAACAGAGAGAAAATGTGCTTTGAGCAAAAATTCTAAAAGAATGTTCGTACGCACAGGTTTTGAATGTTTTGAATAAGTTTGGATAAAAATATTCACTAAGAAGAGTTTTATTCCCATAACATATTTAGTATAGGCTGATTCGCTAAATTGGAAGTTATTTTTTGCAAAAATTGTAGTTGTAATCATTCCACTGAATTTATTGCAATGAATATGGAAATCACTTGAAAATTCCATATGCAAAGTTTGCTGGGAAGTGCACAAAAAATGTCATACATTCTTGTAGGGTGTTCGATTTTGAAACAAATTTTGCCTCTGAAGGCATTTTCATATCGAGCTCAACGCTTATTTATCCACACTTATGCTTATGCTTTACACAAATTCTCTTATTATGCGCGCATGGTTTATACAAACTATAATGTTCTCACTGTCAAAGAGGTCCCAAACAGTTTCGTGTGGACTGTGGGTCGGAGTGGAAGCATTTTAAATTGCTTTTTTAAGTTATCCTTGCACCGCTAATCATCCATCATGTGTGAGAAATCAGAAGCGTTTCGTAACTCACGTGTTGTTTCGCAACGCACATGCAAACATAACTAACTGTTGCTGGTATATTGCAGTAATGCCGTCAAAATGCTTGAAAGCATTTCTAAGGCAAAGTTAGCTTCAGAAACTCTCCAGAGAGGTATATCGACCAATCTATTTTTTTAATCTGCGGACCCCTGAAATAATTTTACATAGTTATTTCGATGTACGAATAGAAATTACTTTAGAATGTGTCGGCGATATCACCCGCACTGCACTGCATTCTGTATAAGTGTGAGGTGAATGTGTTTAAAGCGATGGCCGATTGATGCGTTTTATTTGCAGCTGAATCCGGATTATGGCAGATGTTAGTGACGAAAGGAGTTTCGTCATTGATATCTCCACGCCAGAAACACTCGAGAGAGATTTCTACGCGTGGCTCAACGTTGGTTCATTTGCATAAAATTTTATATGTTCAGTGATACTTTTTCAGTCGTTCTGTTTTTGTTCGATCATTAGAAACTATCATTTAAATCAGAGCTTCTTGGGTTCATTTTTCGGTAGATAAAGTCATCGAAATGTTAACATCGTCGAAGGAAATATCTTTCAAATGTTGTCGCGTTCATTCTTTTCTCCACATCGAATTCAGATCTACTCACCAAAAGCCTTTCGTTAAATCCATCCGTTAAACTCTTTCCTCTTTTCTTTCAAATTGAAGAACGCCCTAAAAGTGTTAATAATTCATTTGAAGCTGCTAAAAGCACAGGCGGTTGTTTTTTCAGTTCTCAGGTTCGCCAACTTTCATGTATAGGTCATTGTTATACCATTATAAAGTTATCTAATCGCATCAGAAAACTAGAGCTGCATAATAGAGTTTTCGTCATCTTGGGACTTTGTTCGAGTGGAAAGGAAAACAAAAAGAAAAAGATCTTTCCGCTTATAGGGACCTTAATGGAAATTCATAAATGAATCCACCTTATTTTCACTTTCCGTGAGAAATCAGTTTTGCGATGGACTCGCCACGCTAATGGTGCAACTTTCTGTTTTTATAAAGCTTTCCTTCCTTTCCTTCGAACGTAACCTATTCGTAGCTGTAAGTCAATGGTTTTTAAGTGATAAGCATTGCTATTCTGAACAAATTTAAAAGCATATCGCAATACGAGCATGAAGACCATAGGAAATGTCATTTACCTCTAAATTCATATATTATACAAATATTTTCTTCAATCTGAATGTATCTAAGTCAAGGGGCTAAAGGCAATACTGCAAAAGACGCTCTTTTTGTGTCACTTTGGAAGTGACAAAACACTTTAAAGCTAATACATGATATATGAATTCACCCCGCAGTAATCTAAACTTAATTTCCATTTCTCGACTGTGAACGTTATGCTCAGAATGTTTTCCTTAATCGTGTCCTCATTGATCTGCTATTCTTTTCGAAGACAGTAAGCAAAATTGTAATAAGAAGGAAGCATCTCCAGTGGAGGAGAGATATACGGAATGACCTAAAGTAGGCGCGGAACTCTTATTAGTTTCGCCACAACCGACTACTTATGTGGTAAACTCAGTATGGAATTGACTGATAATAAAAGCAGTAAGAAAGGTGAGATCGATGCAAGAGACAGATGGAAATTTCATTTCGCTTTCCCCTTCCACCTCTTCCTATGCTATGTTTTACGTCCCCCATAGTTGACAGTATAAAGCGCACTCTTCGTCACTTCTAGGCAGTGCAGTATATAGTTCAAGTATACCTACCATATAACCAAGAATTAGTTAGTGGATGTTAAGTGTGATTTGTTTAGGGTGAAATGGAATCCGAGATTCGTATTCCGGAACGGCTCCCTCCTATCGACGACTTTGCATTCGGCACACGCGAATCACTATCATCGACCGACGATCTTCTGTCGGATGGATTTTCCTTTACCGATAGTCCTCCCTCGTCGATCTCTTCAGATAGCAATGAGTATCGCTCTACATCAGATCGAGAACCACGCCGTGATGCTCTTGTCGCCTATCCTGGTCGAAGTTCAGGTCCCTTTTTTCATCAATTCTATTTCCTAATTCTGATACGGCTCATATATTTGGAGATTAAACATGATCTAGGAATGTACAACAGATTGCCTTATAATGCGAGGCGTAATAGCGGTACTGTTCGTGGAGCAGACATCTTACGGCACAGTTGTCCGCTGCACAAATGATAACTGCTTTTCGATGGTGAAAGCATTTCCTTGGAAGCGAGCTTTACATTCGATAAATGCTCTTTTGTGTGCAAGCATTCCTAGAATTGATTTAGATGAATGAGCAAAGTACAGTCATACAAAAAAGATTTTATGCGGTGGTGTTGAGGGGCTTCTATCTAACGCTCGCCAGATTTGCAGATTTATCAGCATCATTGCAGCGTTTCATCTGAAAATTCAGGATGTACCATAGCCTGCGTACTGAATCAGGGGCTTGACAATGGGGGACCACCATATTTTGCTAGTGGTCTAGCAAAATATGGTGGTCCCCCATTGTCAAGCCCCTGATTCAGTACGCAGGCTACGGTACAAGCTCACTTGTACACTTTTTTGTGTAAAAGGAGATTCTTCCGAATTGATCTAGATCGTGTGCTCGAACGTCTGGAAATTTGAGAATATGAGCTTTGTGATTCGCTCAACTACGTCATGATCAATCAATAATTTCCCCAAAAAGAAGTTTCTCGCAAAAGAAAGTTTACAAGATGTTTGATTGTTTGCAAAGCCTGAAATAAATTGTAGTTTTCTGTGGTATTATTTGCTAAAGTTACCAATGTACGAATTTTAAAAAGCAATAAAAGGCATATTTTAAAAAAATAAACAAATATTTTAAGGTACAAATCAACTCGGTCGAACGTATAGTCCAGGATTACCCTTATCGATGAGTGAACGAGAACAAATCGTTGGATTGTACAAAAGTGGCTGGAAAATATGCGACATATCGAAACGGCTGTGTGTAACCCATAGCTGCGTCTCGAAAATTCTAAACAGGTTTCTCTTTTCGACGACCGAAATCATCGTTCATTGCAATTAAGAAATCAAAAACGTAATTCATGTCGCTGACGCAAAACTCCAAAAAACACAAATTGATATTTCTTTGAGCAATATAGCTAACGTCCATTCATTACGATTGAATGTAGAAGCGACCGAATACATAGCGAAATGGGTGAAATGGATAAAATAGTCGCCTTTCTGTCTTCTCCGCAGAGTGCACGAATGTGACTCAAGAAGCCAATCGGCAAATATTAGAGATTAGGGTGGCTATTGAAGATTGCTACTCTAGCATTGGATTGCAGTGAAATAATTACAAATAGATAAGAGTTCTTAATGCATCATTTTGCTGATTGCGAAACGAATGCGAAAGTGTACCCTTGTCGAAACAGTGAAACAACTGAAAAAGTATTGAATATCCAAAAAATTACGTTTCAGTTATAGGTTTTCGCAGCTATTGATTTTATGATGTCGAAATTCGCTTATGCTCCGAAGCCGAGACCAGAAATTTTACTTTGAGGGATTAAAAGTCCTTTCATGCCTCGCACAAACCTCCTTACAAGCGTTTTGATGTCCTGGAATATAAAAATTTATGCCCATGCGCAGAAGGAGGGAGGAGTGGGAGGATGAGATGATTTGGGAAGAAACAAAATTCATAAAACTCCGACGCCTAAGTTCACTTTTTTGTTTGTTTTTCTTTCTTGTTAGACTCGCACTGATTTTTCCATCTTTTACGTTCTTCTGCAAATTTGTCTCTAGAGAATGCATTATGCCGACGTCACATCTCTGAGTACTTAATTGTGTGTACTTTTCTTTTGCTATAGGTTCAACTCCGTTTACCACCTTTCACATTCAATCATCATTTCTGAAGGTGTTCTCGATGTTCATTTGTGGGAGTTCCATTCAGCATCAATGACTCTCAGAAATCATTCTATGAACGTTCGCATAATTAGCAACATGAACAATCCATGGTGCAGAAAAATGATAACGCATTTATTCGAGAACTTAGGGAATTAACGTACTATAAATAAGGCATAAGGCGGAATTCCCCAGATAAACCAAGAAGGGGGATTAGGAAAACATATAGATCTACAGGCGAAACCAAATTGCACAGCTATATGGGGGGGGGGGGGGTATAAACATAGAGTTATTAAAAACTTTGAACGAAACAATGCATATTTACAAGGACGGCAGTAAAGGAGCAATCTCAGCCGCATATATGAACCACAATAAAGGATAAGAAAGTACTTCAAAAATAGCCAGAATAGTAGTCATCACAACAAAGTAGAGTAATATGTGCAGGTATTGGAAGAGCAGATTCGTGCAAAAACAACAATATGGGAAAGAAAGAGGGAGGGGGGGGGGGGGGCAATCGTTATTATCTGAGTCGAGATTCTATTTGAGTAATTCTGGTGGTAGGGAAGTGATTCATTTTATGGTCTACACGTAAAACAATCGCCTCTTCGGGATTTTTTAATCATTGATTTGGAATGTAACCAACTAGCTGATTTGATGAGGTGAGATGCAAAAACGTGTATCCTGCGAGCTTCGTTGACTCGACTTCCTGCTTATTTCGTCCACATTCCGTTCTTTTTGTCTTTCTGTCAGTTGTTTTCACATTCCCTTCGTTGTTTCTTCGATTAAAAGAAATCACTTATAATTAATGAATCACTTATAATCACTACGATGCCTCCGTACGCCCTTCTTGTGTCGCTCATTTTAGTGCCATGCCCTTTAAGCTGAAGACAGTGGCGGAGACCTTGCCGTAGTCCCGACAGGACTGGACTATGTTTGGGCAAACGTCCAAGACACATGGGGAGGTGCAAGAAATGGGAAAAAACAGTAGCACATCCTGGATAATGAATCATTAGAACAAACATAGAAAGGAGCATTTTATCCCAGAAAATAAGGGTGACAACCGAAAATGAGAAAAAAGTGAGGGACTTAGAGAGAGGCTGAAGTTGGAAAACGCTGGAAAAGTGATAAAAACCCAGGGAAAAATTGGGAATATTGAAAGAGATGGGAAATGGGACAGCGTTAAAAAGCATCGAGAAAGATTGAAAAAAAAGAATATTAGGGGATTATTAAAATGTTGGAGAACACCAGTAAACCAGTGCAAAAATACCAGAGAAATGTTTTAGCTTATGCATGCATAAAACGTTTACCTAAATCCATATTTGCTAGGGATAGCTTCAGGCGTGAAGTTTGTAGAAGGACGCATGGTCACATCTGCTTTTGATCACATCTATGCGATATTGAAGAAACACATCTATTTAGGCTTGAACTAGGGGCAGGTGCTGCAAGATATTTATTGCCTTATCCATATCCGTCGTCTTCCACCCATCTATTCATATATCCATCATCTGCTTATCAATCCGTAAACCTATCAATCTATTATCCTCTATTTGCTTTCGATCATGTTGTTCAAAGCTCACCGTCACCAAGACAGAGATGTACACAAGTACACATCAGCTCGTGCATACGCGCGCGTACACTTCTGCGTACGCACATACATAGCCTAGTTGGTGTAGAGAAGGTGACTCCGCTAGGTGAGGTGGTCGATTAAATTCCCCACGCGAGTGCGATGGTTCTTCGTGTTCGCTGGGGATTCTTGACTCTGAAAATCCCATCGCGGCTCAGAGTATATTCACAACACTCGCGGAGGATTCATGGTTAGAAAACGTCTGTTTTCATCAGAACCTTATTTACGTTGTTCGTGGTTTTGTGTTTATCGTCTTCACGCTGAAACGCGATGGATTAGCAATTTTTAAAAAGCTGCGGTTTTGGCTTTCACTGAGGTATGGCTGAGATTCAAAAGGGGTATTTGTACTGCACAAAGTGGCGTGTTTGTTTAAGCGCATAAAGAAAACCATACACCGTTTTTTTGTGGATTTTTGCTTTTATTGCAAATGAAGGTTTGCAAAATGTCTGCGCAGGGAATACTCTGTATTCGGGAAACGTTCTTCTTTTGTTGCTTCTAGTTCTTTTAATTGAAAATAACCTGCTTATCGCATGCGTAAACCATAACTGTGCAAGCAAGCGGCATTTTTTAGACGTCGAAAATATGAGATACCTATAGAGGGATCGAGGATAGCACTGCATCGTGTCCAATTTCAACCTTAACTTAACAGCGATGGCTTTTCCTTGAGTTAGTGTGCGACTTATAGAGATTTCCACATTGTGTCCCGTCAGGTAGCTTCTTTATAAGCCGGAGGTGTTTTCGCTCATCCGAAACGCGTTTTTCGTTAGCTGAAGGAGTAGATATGACCTAATGGTGTTGTAAGTTTTTTGACGACAGGTTGAACGACCATTTCTTCGAGATTCGTTTCGTCTGTGATTTCATTAAATGAGTCCTTGTTAGGTTTCTGCGTGAAGCATGTTGAAGACATGACATTCTCGTTATGTACAAAGACTTCAAAGAACTTCGGCATGTAGGGCATTTGCAATATAGGCCTATCGCCTCGCTATTTTCTTTGTTTACGACGGTCACGTTTGCAAATTCTTCATTTCTCAGGACGATTTACCTCTGAAGTTAAGAGCAGAGTTCCGCCCGACCTGATTTTTTCTCAATTTCAGCGTTTATTTGTAATTTTTATCAAAGCCTCATGATTTGTTTGAGTGTATACGGGTGAATATCTTTGTAAAATATTGATGTTCAGCTCTTCCAGCTCCGTCCAGCCTGTCCCGTTTTCCATCGTTTTTTGATCATGTTCATGACATCCGGGTATATTTTTTTGTAATAAATTGTTGTTTCTCGGCTAGCATCTATGCTTTACATTTTCCTTCATCCTATCTTTCCGAACACAAGGGAGCTACAGAATTCCTCGTATTCATGCCACTCTATAGAGGATTTTTTCAGCTTGCGAATGCCAGGACCCGCTTTCTTCATGTCCCTCACAGAGATGAGGAAACACATGGAGGCCCCATAGGGAGCTCAATTTCGAAAAATTCCCCGCGGAGAGGGGATTTTTGGGTGCGGCGCTAGTGCGACGGGACCTTCGTGGCTCAGAAAATATCGCGTTGACCTCTTATAGTGAAAGGCGGTGAACGCTAAACGCTAGTGCTTATGCATGCGCATTCGTAAACGTACGCATGGCTTCTCTGGCTACATTTTCTTGCCTTATTCAGCTCTTCATCCACTTCAATCATTTTCCGGGCACTTTCCAATTCGACACTTTTTATGTGCTTTTGCTGACCTGCACTCGCAGAGCGCGTCTTTCATTCTAGGCTACAGCCGTTATAAACTACACATGCAAATGTGTAAACAGCAAAGTTCGAAATGACCATGTTGTCCCACTCCTCTCCCTTCCCCCTTCCCCCTCCTCCGAAAACAGAAAAAGCTGTAGAAGCGGAAATTCTCAATATTCATCTGCAGAATAAGTTGTTGTGATTCCTCGCAACTATCGTATCTTTGAAAATTGTTAATGTGGTGTCTTTGAATTTGGATTTTATTGTCATTATATTACTTGTTACTTTTTGCTACAGTACACGTCTGTAGTATACTTTGCTGCAATATGCTTCTCTGTAATATGCTTTTTCGCATTCCATTATCTTGCATTACCTCATCGTACTGTTGTTTGGCTACATATTCTTATCATGCCTCGTGTGGCAACTAAGCACGTATCTCGTTTTCTTTATTGAAATAAAACTCCGTTCATTCAGATTTAACAGCTCTTATAGAGTACAGTTAAAAATTGATATTGCGAGCGTGAACGGATAGCACAGAAATTTGAAGGTGGATTTGAACTTCTATTTTTGAGTGAACTTGAGTAGTAGAATACTTGACTATTTTCTAGGATTTTAAGTCACATGATGCATCAGTTTGAAATTCCTAGATTGAAACATCGTTGTGAGGTGATAATTTGGGAGACGCGTTCAGGAAAAATTGTAGCGCGGATAGAATTGGACTGAATAAATTGTATCCGTTGTTTATTTGGCATGCAGTCTTTTCAAAGGCAAGGGACTTCATTCATTTCATAGTAGTGATATTAGTAGGAGCGAAATCTCTGCTTATATGCAACAAATAAAGCTGCCGAAATACTTAATGAAAGAAAAGAAAATTCGGGTAAAGTATAGATGAGCAAAGCTTAATAATTCAAACGAATAGCGTTATGGACGATGCATGAAAACAGATGAATTCTCACTTACTCAGAGAACACATTTCACGCTAATTGGATATTGTGGTCACGAAGTTTTCGAGTTAAAATGAAATTGAAAGAACATTTGAAGGAGACGTCTGGAAAGTTTTCAATAGTGTACTCAAATTTACGTCTAGTGCTGCAATACTAATTTGTTATCTTGTGGTACAATTCTTCTTTTTGCTTCGTAGTTTTCATCGGGAATTTTTGTTGGAATGAACGCAATGAGTACAATATATCTCAAAAATCGTAGGGATAGGAGGCAAGGGTTGGAGATGGAGCGAATAATCTGTGTTATTTCAACTGAATTCATATGATATACTGAAAAGTTTGACAGATTCCGTACGACGGGATCGGTGCGACCTAAAGATGCGAAAGAAGGACGCACAGAATCGCCGCTGGTGATTGCGATACGTGACTATAGAGCACGACTGGGCATGAGTCGTCAATCGGAGATACGTGAGCAGCTTATCGCCGATGGTATTTGCAGCAGAGAAAACGCGCCGTCTAGATCTTCTATCAACCAGTTCGTTAGCTTATTTCCTTAAATGCTCAATTTTTATTCATCGTCCATAATTCTTTATAAGCGTAAGTATGTTTCTGTTCGGTTTCATAAATTCTTTCGCTCTTGCCTTCCTCGACAACTCAAAAACATCAGAAGTGATGCAGAAAGCTTTAATGAAGAAAACAGTTACTGCAAGCCTTTTTGTGATTACTGCGATGTAAAACTAATGTACCATACTGAGATTAAATGCAGCGAAAGCGAGTTAGAGCTTCATAACAGCCTCATAGTAAATGTGAAACCTATCAGAGGAGGTGGGCGGTCTCGTTTTTGCATTCAGCCGATCAGTTTCACATGTTATTAAAAAACTGTGTTTTTTAATTCCTTTATTTTCGATTTTGGATAGAAAACGCTAATTTGCAAATGCGCACAAAAAGTCGAACTGATAGCAGTGCTTTCTTTGTTCCATTTTCAAACCAAAATGACCGAAATAGTATTTCAGTTGTTTTCTTCACCTAACAAGTCGCTTATTTCTATTCGTGAATTATGAAAGGAAAGCATAAATAAACTTGCTGTACATTGGATCTCATTCACTTCCTCAGGTACAGTGCTGAATAGAAGAGCAACGGACCGTTCAGTTGTAATCTGAGACGTTTTTATAGATACATGCCGTATGTTTTGCAAGAACAGGTGAATGATAAAAAATTCAATCAGTTATATGAATTTCTTCAAATCATCCAGGTAAATCCTGAATAATGCAGTTATTTAGTTATTTGATGTTGAAAGTTCTAGAGATCAATAAGTTATATTTGCACTTATTGATTCAAAATAAATAATAAATGATTGAATTTTTGAGTTGATAATAATTAAAAAATCGAATAATTTGCAGCATTCTTCGGACGAAACTCGATATGCGAAAGAGGAAAAAGTCAGTGTAAAGGACAGCTGAAGATATGTGGGAAACGATCCGTTCTACCGACATAACAAACTGCCTTTTTTGATAAAGCTTAGTATGTTTACTAACAATTTAGCAAGTAGTTTCGATGTTGTGTTCTCAACGAGTTCTATTTTGTTCTGTGATCTCGGCTTGTAGACGATGTGAGATGTAGTGCCCATTTGTCACTCTCTATCTCTCTTCTCTCAATTAATACTGCCTTATTTCCTGCCTTGTTGAATCCTCCTCCTAATTGTGATATCATTTGTAGATAGTGTTTAATTATTACTGATATATTTGCAATTTTCTTTTGTTGTCAATATAAACTTTTTTTGCTCTTATTGCGAGTATAAATCGACCGATATACGGGAGGAACAGAATGAAACCTTTTTTTGAAAGCCTCGTTGGAGTGTTGACTAACCTCATTGGAGTGTTATTTAACATAAAATATTTAACGTTATAAATATTCAACAATCACCACAACTAATGGAGCTTTCAAGAGATTGTATGCTGTTGAAACGGCATTTGAACGCTATGCACATATCGGTGGCAGACATAGGTTGCGACGAAGTGAAGGCAGTTGACCATCGTAAAGGCCGATATCCGTCTGGAGCACCAAAACAGAAGACGAGTACTTGCTTTAATTTTAATACGTAGTGCAAGTAGAAAGGCGCTTAAGCAGCTTCGAAGAAGCCGAAAACGATACTGCTGTTGAGGGCGGTCAAGAGAATCTGTGCAGTCGCGGCTGCTGTTTCACTTCTACAAGGTCTTTCTTGATGAAGTTAACGAGGCCAGGGATCCACCCGCAGGCAGAGGACAAGACGGTTGGCTTTCGAGGCGATTGTCCAACCAGGTACTCACAGACGAATAGTCCACGAAGTGTCAGAAAACGGCAAAGGATATGAAACGCCTCTTTACTTTGCTTTATTTGGTCGCGAGGCATTTGATTGAGTCGGTACGGTTGCAATATTCTATGCATCGGAGAGCGTAATTTCAGGACATGTGGATCTTGTAGAAGAACTGAATGGCAGCTGTAACACGGAGCTTCATCTATTTGATTTGCTCACGTCAGGACAATCCGCAAAGCGATCCTCCCTCACGATTTCTGGTACATCAAAGCAATCTTATTTCATCAGTGCTGTTCATCGCAGCATTGCAATCCCTTTTCATCGATCTTCTTTGAGATGATGGGCCCAAATTGATGGTAAACATGTGGTGTACCTACCTTTCGCGGATGAGTACATAATCCTCCACTTCATTGCATGCAGCTGCTCATCTCTATCCATTTAAATCACCGTGGATTGATTGCAAATGAGCAGATCTAATATATGCGGAAGTAATGAAAAGAAGTAATAAAAGTAGTGTGGTACCCCGTCATCGACGATTCTTTCTCCCTCTCGAGCAGTTTTATGGCTGCAATTGTGCAAGTAAATTCTACTTTCAATTTTGTCTTTATTTCGTACGCTTTCCATGTAATGGCAGATAAATAAATTCTCATGTGCCTAAGAAAAAACTCCGACAATCATTGCTTGTATCAAGTGACCGGAATTTGGGGGAGGGGGGAGAGGAAAGGGATCCAGAACCGGCTTGGGACTTTCTTTCATGATGGCCATTATTGTACCAACGCTTTCCAGACATCTCCGCATATGATGGTCTCATTGAAATGTTGTTCCAAACAAAATTTGAACTTTTAATTTTTCTTTATATTTTATTTACGGGGGAGTGTTATATTGAAGAGAGCGTTTTTTCCTGTGATATTATAGTGCATGTTTACATATCTGAGATCATAGCATGTTTCCAACTGAGATCCGACTAATTAATTGAAGAAGGATTTCGTCTGATAATTTTTGCTATCAACTGAATTAATGCTTTTTAAGAAATCGCTTCGTGAACGGTAGATATCCTAATGATGGCCTTAAGTTATGGAAAAAGAGCGCCGAAAGAGGCGAATCGGGAATGATTCGCTGGCCTTGTGAATCACGAAAGACACAGTCGCTTTGAAGCTGTATATGTTTGAAGAGTGAATGAACCCAGTTCCTGTGATAATGCAGTAGTCGGATCGCTTCCTCAATGAACATCTAAACTCTAACCATGTATTTCTCCCAAATTTCACTTAACCTGGTAACCTGCTTAATGGTCTCTGTGCTTTTCTAGACCGCCTTTGTAAGTCTTGGCGCAAAAGGATGAGCCGAGAGTAATGAGTTATCAACTCAGCAGAAGTTGTAGTCTCAACTTTGTACTATGGTGCGATTGCATAAAACTTTGACCAACTTGTCGATCAGAGAATCATGTAGGTAGATCAGATCATATGATGCCGAAAATACCAGCCATTAAGCAGCATTGTAGCAGTGCACTAAATCGTTATTGCGAAGTGTGATCAGTAATGATCAAAAGCATTTTTGGCGGTGAACGCCCCCTGGACAGTGGTATAAAAGACGACTCAGAACGAAGGAGTCATTGCATCATACGGTGGTTCTAGCGGTTGGCGAGGGTCGATTGTGGAGATAGGATATCGATTGGGAGTTGATAGGGTGAGAAGTGTTGTGATTGCTGGTCGGTGTGGATTCGGCATTATTTATTCAGTTTTGTGCTTTCTTGTTAGGGCCCACTGTTGTGGTATGGTTTTGCTGCCTAGTAGGTACAGTATGAGACCGCGGTCAGACTGAAGACCAACTCTAGCTAGCTTATTTCAATGCGAAAACAGGCATTACTTCGTTCATTTTGTGGTGTATCAGAGCACTGATGTCTGTGTGGGCACTAGATCGAGTCGTATAGTGTGGCTGAGGTGGTGCTAGACCTGTATGGCGTCGTACTCTATGGTTCACTGTTGCGCCTTCCTTTGGGTTTCTTTTCTCTAACGAGCTTTGTGGTCATAAACAGCTCTAGTTTCTTTATTTAATTAGTCGGAACGGCAACATTGTTCGCCTTAACACGAATCTACGGCGTAGAGCAGATATAATGTTAGAATGTTTTATCGTCGTGACTTTTGCGCTTTTTTCCATGAAGATTCACTTCACCAAGATTTTCTTACACCTTCTTCCCTCTATGATGTCTTCTTGTCGAGCGTTACTGGAACTAGTTTACGGTGTGTTCTATATATTGAAGAAATCATGACTAGGCTGGTTGATTGGCTCCAGTTTCGTCGATTTAACTGGTGCTAACGGCGATATCGGCGAAACGCAGTGCGTGCAGCAGCGTATGGCAAAGATGCTGCGATGCGTCGCGTTACGTCGTATCACAGTTCTTTATCACCCTTTGCTTCACGCATATTTTCCACAAAATTTGGTCGTATCTATCCGCTAGAGGATTCCGCGGCCTGCATGTATCTTCGCTCCAGCGTTGTGTCCTTTATTGGGCGTCACTGGAACTGGTTTACCATCTAGTGCATGTAATATGAAGTCATGACTAGACTGATAACTAGCTCTAGTTTCGTTCCTTTAGTTCCCTCTAGTGTCATCCACACTAACGTGATCGCGACTCGTGGAGCATAGAGTGGTGGTGTTGCAATATGCTTCATGAATCATCCATCACAAGTCCGACTAGTCCACATGGCCAAGAAACCATGACCGGGTTCTAGTTCCATTCCTTTAGTATATCGGAATTGTTGGTCAGAATCAGAATAGAATCGATGCACATGGTGATAGAGGTGCTGCGATATGCTATGTAATGTCGTATCACAGTTCTTTGCTACCTCGTGCTTCGCGTTTGTATGTCTAGCTTCGCTTCCACTTGTTTCAGTGATTGTCACTTCTACTGGTTTTTTCTCTAGGGGATTGGCCATAAGTCATAACTAGATTGCTGGCCACCTCTTGTTTCTTCTTGCATTCATGAGGATCAAGTCCGATTTCCTCCGTTTAAGAAAACGCAACGAAGGTGCTACAACATAGAACCCAGATCTGCAACGTAGCATGGAAGAGGTGTTACCTACAGGCTTAGGCTTAGGCTTAGGCTTAGGCTTAGGCTTCCAGAGACCTTAGGCTTAGGCTTAGGCTTAGGCTTAGGCTTAGGCTTAGGCTTAGGCTTAGGCTTAGGCTTAGGCTTAGGCTTAGGCTTGTTAGGCTTAGGCTTAGGCTTAGGCTTAGGCTTAGGCTTAGGCTTAGGCTTAGGCTTAGGCTTAGGCTTAGGCTTAGGCTTAGGCTTAGGCTTAGGCTTAGGCTTAGGCTTAGGCTTAGGCTTAGGCTTAGGCTTAGGCTTAGGCTTAGGCTTAGGCTTAGGCTTAGGCTTAGGCTTAGGCTTAGGCTTAGGCTTAGGCTTAGGCTTAGGCTTAGGCTTAGGCTTAGGCTTAGGCTTAGGCTTAGGCTTAGGCTTAGGCTTAGGCTTAGGCTTAGGCTTAGGCTTAGGCTTAGGCTTAGGCTTAGGCTTAGGCTTAGGCTTAGGCTTAGGCTTAGGCTTAGGCTTAGGCTTAGGCTTAGGCTTAGGCTTAGGCTTAGGCTTAGGCTTAGGCTTAGGCTTAGGCTTAGGCTTAGGCTTAGGCTTAGGCTTAGGCTTAGGCTTAGGCTTAGGCTTAGGCTTAGGCTTAGGCTTAGGCTTAGGCTTAGGCTTAGGCTTAGGCTTAGGCTTAGGCTTAGGCTTAGGCTTAGGCTTAGGCTTAGGCTTAGGCTTAGGCTTAGGCTTAGGCTTAGGCTTAGGCTTAGGCTTAGGCTTAGGCTTAGGCTTAGGCTTAGGCTTAGGCTTAGGCTTAGGCTTAGGCTTAGGCTTAGGCTTAGGCTTAGGCTTAGGCTTAGGCTTAGGCTTAGGCTTAGGCTTAGGCTTAGGCTTAGGCTTAGGCTTAGGCTTAGGCTTAGGCTTAGGCTTAGGCTTAGGCTTAGGCTTAGGCTTAGGCTTAGGCTTAGGCTTAGGCTTAGGCTTAGGCTTAGGCTTAGGCTTAGGCTTAGGCTTAGGCTTAGGCTTAGGCTTAGGCTTAGGCTTAGGCTTAGGCTTAGGCTTAGGCTTAGGCTTAGGCTTAGGCTTAGGCTTAGGCTTAGGCTTAGGCTTAGGCTTAGGCTTAGGCTTAGGCTTAGGCTTAGGCTTAGGCTTAGGCTTAGGCTTAGGCTTAGGCTTAGGCTTAGGCTTAGGCTTAGGCTTAGGCTTAGGCTTAGGCTTAGGCTTAGGCTTAGGCTTAGGCTTAGGCTTAGGCTTAGGCTTAGGCTTAGGCTTAGGCTTAGGCTTAGGCTTAGGCTTAGGCTTAGGCTTAGGCTTAGGCTTAGGCTTAGGCTTAGGCTTAGGCTTAGGCTTAGGCTTAGGCTTAGGCTTAGGCTTAGGCTTAGGCTTAGGCTTAGGCTTAGGCTTAGGCTTAGGCTTAGGCTTAGGCTTAGGCTTAGGCTTAGGCTTAGGCTTAGGCTTAGGCTTAGGCTTAGGCTTAGGCTTAGGCTTAGGCTTAGGCTTAGGCTTAGGCTTAGGCTTAGGCTTAGGCTTAGGCTTAGGCTTAGGCTTAGGCTTAGGCTTAGGCTTAGGCTTAGGCTTAGGCTTAGGCTTAGGCTTAGGCTTAGGCTTAGGCTTAGGCTTAGGCTTAGGCTTAGGCTTAGGCTTAGGCTTAGGCTTAGGCTTAGGCTTAGGCTTAGGCTTAGGCTTAGGCTTAGGCTTAGGCTTAGGCTTAGGCTTAGGCTTAGGCTTAGGCTTAGGCTTAGGCTTAGGCTTAGGCTTAGGCTTAGGCTTAGGCTTAGGCTTAGGCTTAGGCTTAGGCTTAGGCTTAGGCTTAGGCTTAGGCTTAGGCTTAGGCTTAGGCTTAGGCTTAGGCTTAGGCTTAGGCTTAGGCTTAGGCTTAGGCTTAGGCTTAGGCTTAGGCTTAGGCTTAGGCTTAGGCTTAGGCTTAGGCTTAGGCTTAGGCTTAGGCTTAGGCTTAGGCTTAGGCTTAGGCTTAGGCTTAGGCTTAGGCTTAGGCTTAGGCTTAGGCTTAGGCTTAGGCTTAGGCTTAGGCTTAGGCTTAGGCTTAGGCTTAGGCTTAGGCTTAGGCTTAGGCTTAGGCTTAGGCTTAGGCTTAGGCTTAGGCTTAGGCTTAGGCTTAGGCTTAGGCTTAGGCTTAGGCTTAGGCTTAGGCTTAGGCTTAGGCTTAGGCTTAGGCTTAGGCTTAGGCTTAGGCTTAGGCTTAGGCTTAGGCTTAGGCTTAGGCTTAGGCTTAGGCTTAGGCTTAGGCTTAGGCTTAGGCTTAGGCTTAGGCTTAGGCTTAGGCTTAGGCTTAGGCTTAGGCTTAGGCTTAGGCTTAGGCTTAGGCTTAGGCTTAGGCTTAGGCTTAGGCTTAGGCTTAGGCTTAGGCTTAGGCTTAGGCTTAGGCTTAGGCTTAGGCTTAGGCTTAGGCTTAGGCTTAGGCTTAGGCTTAGGCTTAGGCTTAGGCTTAGGCTTAGGCTTAGGCTTAGGCTTAGGCTTAGGCTTAGGCTTAGGCTTAGGCTTAGGCTTAGGCTTAGGCTTAGGCTTAGGCTTAGGCTTAGGCTTAGGCTTAGGCTTAGGCTTAGGCTTAGGCTTAGGCTTAGGCTTAGGCTTAGGCTTAGGCTTAGGCTTAGGCTTAGGCTTAGGCTTAGGCTTAGGCTTAGGCTTAGGCTTAGGCTTAGGCTTAGGCTTAGGCTTAGGCTTAGGCTTAGGCTTAGGCTTAGGCTTAGGCTTAGGCTTAGGCTTAGGCTTAGGCTTAGGCTTAGGCTTAGGCTTAGGCTTAGGCTTAGGCTTAGGCTTAGGCTTAGGCTTAGGCTTAGGCTTAGGCTTAGGCTTAGGCTTAGGCTTAGGCTTAGGCTTAGGCTTAGGCTTAGGCTTAGGCTTAGGCTTAGGCTTAGGCTTAGGCTTAGGCTTAGGCTTAGGCTTAGGCTTAGGCTTAGGCTTAGGCTTAGGCTTAGGCTTAGGCTTAGGCTTAGGCTTAGGCTTAGGCTTAGGCTTAGGCTTAGGCTTAGGCTTAGGCTTAGGCTTAGGCTTAGGCTTAGGCTTAGGCTTAGGCTTAGGCTTAGGCTTAGGCTTAGGCTTAGGCTTAGGCTTAGGCTTAGGCTTAGGCTTAGGCTTAGGCTTAGGCTTAGGCTTAGGCTTAGGCTTAGGCTTAGGCTTAGGCTTAGGCTTAGGCTTAGGCTTAGGCTTAGGCTTAGGCTTAGGCTTAGGCTTAGGCTTAGGCTTAGGCTTAGGCTTAGGCTTAGGCTTAGGCTTAGGCTTAGGCTTAGGCTTAGGCTTAGGCTTAGGCTTAGGCTTAGGCTTAGGCTTAGGCTTAGGCTTAGGCTTAGGCTTAGGCTTAGGCTTAGGCTTAGGCTTAGGCTTAGGCTTAGGCTTAGGCTTAGGCTTAGGCTTAGGCTTAGGCTTAGGCTTAGGCTTAGGCTTAGGCTTAGGCTTAGGCTTAGGCTTAGGCTTAGGCTTAGGCTTAGGCTTAGGCTTAGGCTTAGGCTTAGGCTTAGGCTTAGGCTTAGGCTTAGGCTTAGGCTTAGGCTTAGGCTTAGGCTTAGGCTTAGGCTTAGGCTTAGGCTTAGGCTTAGGCTTAGGCTTAGGCTTAGGCTTAGGCTTAGGCTTAGGCTTAGGCTTAGGCTTAGGCTTAGGCTTAGGCTTAGGCTTAGGCTTAGGCTTAGGCTTAGGCTTAGGCTTAGGCTTAGGCTTAGGCTTAGGCTTAGGCTTAGGCTTAGGCTTAGGCTTAGGCTTAGGCTTAGGCTTAGGCTTAGGCTTAGGCTTAGGCTTAGGCTTAGGCTTAGGCTTAGGCTTAGGCTTAGGCTTAGGCTTAGGCTTAGGCTTAGGCTTAGGCTTAGGCTTAGGCTTAGGCTTAGGCTTAGGCTTAGGCTTAGGCTTAGGCTTAGGCTTAGGCTTAGGCTTAGGCTTAGGCTTAGGCTTAGGCTTAGGCTTAGGCTTAGGCTTAGGCTTAGGCTTAGGCTTAGGCTTAGGCTTAGGCTTAGGCTTAGGCTTAGGCTTAGGCTTAGGCTTAGGCTTAGGCTTAGGCTTAGGCTTAGGCTTAGGCTTAGGCTTAGGCTTAGGCTTAGGCTTAGGCTTAGGCTTAGGCTTAGGCTTAGGCTTAGGCTTAGGCTTAGGCTTAGGCTTAGGCTTAGGCTTAGGCTTAGGCTTAGGCTTAGGCTTAGGCTTAGGCTTAGGCTTAGGCTTAGGCTTAGGCTTAGGCTTAGGCTTAGGCTTAGGCTTAGGCTTAGGCTTAGGCTTAGGCTTAGGCTTAGGCTTAGGCTTAGGCTTAGGCTTAGGCTTAGGCTTAGGCTTAGGCTTAGGCTTAGGCTTAGGCTTAGGCTTAGGCTTAGGCTTAGGCTTAGGCTTAGGCTTAGGCTTAGGCTTAGGCTTAGGCTTAGGCTTAGGCTTAGGCTTAGGCTTAGGCTTAGGCTTAGGCTTAGGCTTAGGCTTAGGCTTAGGCTTAGGCTTAGGCTTAGGCTTAGGCTTAGGCTTAGGCTTAGGCTTAGGCTTAGGCTTAGGCTTAGGCTTAGGCTTAGGCTTAGGCTTAGGCTTAGGCTTAGGCTTAGGCTTAGGCTTAGGCTTAGGCTTAGGCTTAGGCTTAGGCTTAGGCTTAGGCTTAGGCTTAGGCTTAGGCTTAGGCTTAGGCTTAGGCTTAGGCTTAGGCTTAGGCTTAGGCTTAGGCTTAGGCTTAGGCTTAGGCTTAGGCTTAGGCTTAGGCTTAGGCTTAGGCTTAGGCTTAGGCTTAGGCTTAGGCTTAGGCTTAGGCTTAGGCTTAGGCTTAGGCTTAGGCTTAGGCTTAGGCTTAGGCTTAGGCTTAGGCTTAGGCTTAGGCTTAGGCTTAGGCTTAGGCTTAGGCTTAGGCTTAGGCTTAGGCTTAGGCTTAGGCTTAGGCTTAGGCTTAGGCTTAGGCTTAGGCTTAGGCTTAGGCTTAGGCTTAGGCTTAGGCTTAGGCTTAGGCTTAGGCTTAGGCTTAGGCTTAGGCTTAGGCTTAGGCTTAGGCTTAGGCTTAGGCTTAGGCTTAGGCTTAGGCTTAGGCTTAGGCTTAGGCTTAGGCTTAGGCTTAGGCTTAGGCTTAGGCTTAGGCTTAGGCTTAGGCTTAGGCTTAGGCTTAGGCTTAGGCTTAGGCTTAGGCTTAGGCTTAGGCTTAGGCTTAGGCTTAGGCTTAGGCTTAGGCTTAGGCTTAGGCTTAGGCTTAGGCTTAGGCTTAGGCTTAGGCTTAGGCTTAGGCTAGGCTTAGGCTTAGGCTTAGGCTTAGGCTTAGGCTTAGGCTTAGGCTTAGGCTTAGGCTTAGGCTTAGGCTTAGGCTCAGGCTTAGGCTTAGGCTTAGGCTTAGGCTTAGGCTTAGGCTTAGGCTTAGGCTTAGGCTTAGGCTTAGGCTCAGGCTTAGGCCAGGCTTAGGCTTAGGCTTAGGCTTAGGCTTAGGCTTAGGCTTAGGCTTAGGCTTAGGCTTAGGCTTAGGCTTAGGCTTAGGCTTAGGCTTAGGCTTAGGCTTAGGCTTAGGCTTAGGCTTAGGCTTAGGCTTAGGCTTAGGCTTAGGCTTAGGCTTAGGCTTAGGCTTAGGCTTAGGCTTAGGCTTAGGCTTAGGCTTAGGCTTAGGCTTAGGCTTAGGCTTAGGCTTAGGCTTAGGCTTAGGCTTAGGCTTAGGCTTAGGCTTAGGCTTAGGCTTAGGCTTAGGCTTAGGCTTAGGCTTAGGCTTAGGCTTAGGCTTAGGCTTAGGCTTA